>APFE030220305.1:88150-98352 GCA_000404065.3 Pinus taeda
GAAGGAGGAGCTCATCTGGATCGACGAGGCTGGACTGCTGCAACAAGCGTTGGACTTGAGGTAGGATCGAAAAACACTTGGTTTCCCATAGAATAATGTATGTTTAGAGAAGGATTGCTCTTAATTGTCTTGTTTGTCACTAGAGAGTCTTAGACTCCTAGGGAGGTTAGTTTTGTCAGCAAAAATAACTCTTTCCGCATGACAATACCTTGAAGCCTAAATCATTCATTCAGAAAAATAAGCAATGTATCAGTCAAGGGTCCAGTAACAATAACTCATCCCTTTGGAAACTGATGTAACCAAAAGTAATCAAGGAACAGATCATCAATATGGGGACTAGACAGCAAATGCTAATGCCCACTACAGTTTCAGATCATTCTGCACACCAAAGCAATCAATAACACAAATAACAGGAAGTGGAACAACGATTAAGAAATGGAACAACAACTATAAAATGTAACAACAACTAAATCTGATGAACAACAACACCTTAATCTACAGAAACAAGTGCAGCAGCCTTATGCTACAGAATACTCAAAGGATAAATCAAACAGCAAACAGAAATGGAACGGCAACCAATTACCAATGAAATATAGAACAACGCTTAGAGCCTATGGTGTTGAAATAAATAATACACACATCATAAAAAGATATTAAGAAAAACAGTAATATGAGTCTGATACCGTAAGTATTATTCCTGGTTAGAAAGGGTAATGATCACAATTCATAATGGAACCGCATTGTCAATTGAACAACAATCGTATGAAGTATAAACCATAGACAAATACAGTGATACTAGCTTAAGAAGGTTACATCTTGATTGCTCTGCAATTAAACAACAATAGCATTCTATAGAGAACAACAATGTTACATTAACGACTTTAAAGGAATAGCAATACGTTATAATATCAGAATGCACATTACAACTTTCTTGTTGTAGAGAACGATATATGAAATATAACAGATCTGCAATATAAGATAACAAAACACACCAAATTATTGATTCAAGCTGATAACACAAACCACACACGAACTAAAGATAATGATATAAGAGCAAGTGTTCCACCAGGGCCGAGCCCTTAACCTCTAGGGATACACCGCTTGAAGTTATTCCAGAATCATAGAGAACAACAACTATATTTATATCAAAGCATTGAAACAGAGTTACAATAAATCTCCTCTCAACGAGAGTTGATGATCAACGTTCAAGTACAAAGCAAAGTTACATAAAAAATTAACCGTCCTCCAGGCTAGCAGTACTGCCCCTACTTATAATAGCTGAAGCGGAGATATCAAGGACGCAAAAATAGTTAAAGCAACGATCCCTCAGGATCAAAGGATCTTGAGGGTTTCGCCAAGTTGTTAATCCTCAGTTATCCGGTCGTTTTCTTGCGCCAAGTCGATATCTCCTTTTCCTTTCCTTGGCTGAGATGTTTTAATTTAGATTGTTTTGTTTGCATATGGTTCCCCGCCAAAGGGACAGCGGTTAGCTTGGCCCTGTCTTTTTCCTTCGAGCGGCAATCTTTAGTTTTTTCCTTTTCCTGCATAAGAAATAGTGATTATTAGCATTTTCATGTTGCATATAAATCTTTATAGATTTTTTCATGATTTTCGATTATCTTCCTAGTTCATGATGCAAAGACATTATGAGTTCTAATGAAAAGATGGCAAAATAGTGAATGAAAACATACCTTCTTCAATACTCCACAAGTGTTTTTAAAATTTTGCATAAGTTTGGGTTGAAAAATTAGTTTAGCTTTCAAAGGGCATAGTGAAGCATAATTATCATTAATTGATGCCCCGAAGAAAGAAAATGGAAACACCTAGTAAGAAACCATAAAGTTCTAACATGACTCATGAAGAAGAGGAAGAAATACAACATGATCTATCAAAATTACGAGACCATGTGCAACAAATTTGATTCTCACAAAAGGTAACAGAAGCTAAGATTGATGTTTTAAAGAATCACATGGAAGCTAAGATGAACAGTGTGGAAGCTAAGATGAATGGCGTGGGAGTTAAGATGGATGGCATGGAAGCTAAGATGAATGGCATGGATGTTAAGATGGACGGTATAGAAGAAAAAATGAAAGGCGGCATGGAAGATTTGAAGATAGATTTTACTAAGTTGCTACAAGAAATTCTTACTAATGGTGAAAGGGTAGTAAAGGAAACTCATTATGAGAACAAAAGAAATGTTAATCATGATTTCATAGACTCTAACATTGGATTGAAGACCCACCATCTTCCAAAGATCGATATGAGGAAGTTTGATGAGAAGGATCTCATAACATGGATACTACAAATGGAGCAATATTTTAATCTCCATAATGTGTAAAACAAACAAAAGGTACACATTGCAGCTTTATATTTGGAACCAAATTAGTTTTATGGTATCGATGGCTTTTCTCTCGTAAAACAATTGTCACTTGAAAAATTTTTACAGAAGAAATGACAACACATTATGAGGATACAAAAAGAAACACCTTTTTTAGCCAAATGATAAAACTCAAACAAAAGGGTTCAATGATGGAGCCCATTATTACTTCCAAAAATTGAATATAAGGGTAAAATATATTCTAGAGGAGCATAGGATTGATGTGTTCATAGGTACTTTAAAGGATAACATCCAACATGAGGTTCATCTTTGGGAACCTGAATCATTGGAGAAGGCATTTAGGTTGGCAAGAAAAATGGAAAGAAAAATTATGGAAACAAGGAAGCCTACCACTCACAACTATAAAGATGGAAGTGTTGTTTCCCCTTGCCTTCCACAACCTACAAGTTTGACACCCCAACAATTGGAAGAAAAAATAGTAAAAGAGATTTGTTACAGTTGTGATAGCAAATATACTAAAGGTTATAAGTGTGTTGAGAATAAATTATTTTAAATACATTGTGAAGAGGAGGAAGAAAAGGAACAAGAAACATCAAAAGAAGAGGATATACACTAGGAACAAACCCTAGAGAAAGAAGAAATGAATCTGACCATGTCTTGTAATGCATTTGTCGTAATTAATACTACTCAAACTATCAATATAGAAGGACATATTAAGAAGAAAAAGGTAATAGTGTCGATTGATTTGGGTAGTAGCCATAATTTTATTCATTGTAAGATAGCCAAGGAATTGAATTGCTTCCTATATCCAACACCAGAGGCTCAAGTGAGGGTTGCAAGTGGAGGAACCATAAATTTCTTTGGAAAGTGCCATAATATCAAGCTATCTATGGGAGAATAGTATGGAATAGCCCAATACTTTTCATTCCAATGGGTGGTGCTAATGTTGTACTAGGAGTCCAATAGCTACAATCCTTGGGTACAATCGCTTTTAATTTTTGATAAATTTTCATGAAATTTTCTTCGAAAGGAAAGGAAGTTGAATTAATAGGTATCGCAGGGAAAACAGGAAAGATAATAAAATCTAATGGAATGAAAAAGCTTCTAAAGAAAGAACAAGAAGGCATAATTTCACAATTATGTTCGCTAGAGGTTCCCACATCAAAATCATCTATTTCTCCAGATCTCCAAAAAGTCTTGGATGATCATTCCAAGGTATTTGAGACCCCCAAAGGTCTCCCACCTATTCGTGATCATGATCATGTTGTTCATTTGATTCCAGGAAGTGTTCCTCCAAACATCACGCCTTACAGATATCCCTATGCCCAAAAGAGTGAAATTGAACGTATGGTTGTAGAAATGTTAGAGGATGGAAGGATGGATCATGGCGCATGTGTTCGGATTATAGGGAGCTCAAAAAGCTCACTATTAAAGATAAATTTCCCATTCTTGTCATTGATGAACTATTGGATTAATTTCATGGATCAATTTACTTCGCCAAGTTGGATCTTCGTTCAAGATATCGTCAAATAAGAATGAAGACTAAAGATATTCTGAAAACATCATTTAGAAATCATGAGGTTCGTTATGAATTTTTGGTCATGCATTTTGGCCTTACCAATGCACCTTATACATTTCAAGGTTTGATGAATTCCATTTTCAAACCCACCCTTAGAAAATTTGTGTTAGTATTTTTTGATTATATACTAATCTATAACAAGTATTGGAAGGATATGATCAACATGCTAACAGGGTGCTCAAATATTGGAGGAGACACAATTATATGAAAAAAGCTCCAAATGTTTCTTTGGAGTACAAGAGGTGGCATATTTGGGTCATACTGTATCTCGTGAAGGTGTTAAGGTAGACCCTAGAAAAATTAAATCCATTAAGGAATGGAAAATCTCCACATCCATAAATCATCTGCGAGGATTTCTCAGGTTGACAGGGTATTATCACAAGTTTGTTAAGAATTATGGGATAATAAAAGCACCTCTAACAACATTCTTGAAGAAAGATGCATTTATATGGACTCCAGAAGCAATGAAGGCCTTTGAACATCTTAAAGAGGGAATGTGCCAAGCACCAATTTTAGCTACGCCAAACTTCACAAAAACCTTTATTGTAGAATGTGATGCCTCGGGAAATAGAATTGGTGTTGTTTTAATGCAAGAAGAAAGATCCATTGCTTTAGAAAGTCGTCCAATCAAAGGAAATTATTTACACAATGCTATTTATGAGAAGGAAATTTTGGCAATGCTACATGCACTTAAGAAATGGTGACCCTACTTAATGGAAGACACTTCCAAGTAAAAATGGATCATATTAAATAATTTTTAGAACAAAAATTATCTTCAGAAGAGCAGAAAAAATGGGTCACAAAGATGTTGGGTTATGACTTTGAAATCATCTACAAAAAAGGGAAGCAAATTTTTTTGGCAAATGCACTCTTAAGAAATGATGAGGATGTGGAAGAATTTCTTTGTGCCATTTCGATTATCCAACCAGATTGGATAAACGAAGCAAGGGATGAATGGAAGAATGACGAAGAAGTGTGGGCACTCATTCAAAAGTTACAACAAGATCCCAATACATATGATACATTGAGGTGAAAAAAATTATTAATTGTGGTACAAAGATCGCTTATACCAATGTCAAAATTCCAAACTCAAAAAAAATATTCTTATGGAATTGCATGCCTCTCCCTTAGGAGGGCACATGGGAATTTTAAAAACTTACCACAGGGTTAAGAAGGAATTTTTTTGGATGGCCTTAAATCTGATATTCAAAAGTGTGTGGCAGAATTTTTGGTTTGCCAACAAAATAAAGTTGAAACAATTAAGACCCCGGGTATATTACAACCTTTATCCATTCCAAGTCAACGTTGGAAGGACTTTTCAATGGATTTTATCACAAGCTTACCCAAGTCCAAAGGAAAGAGTGTCATCATGGTGGTAGTTGACAAACTTACCAAGTATGCACACTTTTGTGCATTATCTCATTTATTTAAATCCATTACAGTTTCTACCGCATTTATGGAAACAATTCAAAAGCTACATGGAAACCCAAAGATTATTGTAAGAGATAGAGATCCCATTTTCACTGGAAATTTTTGGACATAATTATTTTCTTGTCTTGGTATTTAGTTAGCTCATAGCTCATCTTATTATCCTCAATTTTATGGGAAAATTGAGATAGTAAACAAATTTTTGGAAGGATATCTTCATTGCTTTGTATCTGATAAAAAAACAAAATGGGTCAAATGGTTTCCTCTAGTTGAATGGTGATATAATACTTCCTTCCATACTGCAACAAAAATGACCCCATTTATGGCACTTTGTGGATATCACCCATCATCCATCACAACATATTTGAGAGATAATTATAAGGTTCAAGCAGTGGAACATCACATCGAGCACCAACAACAAATTCTCCAACTCTTAAAGGATAACCTAACTTTGGCACATAATAGAATGAAACAACAGGTAGATCAACATCACAGTGAAACAAGTTTTGATGTAGGCAATAGGTATTTCTACAGCTAAAACCATATAAACAAATGTCCCTAAAGCAAGCTAAGCAGGATAATAAATTATCACCAAAGTATTATGGTTTGTACAAGGTGTTGCAAAAGATTGGTACTATGGAATACAAATTGGAACTTCCTGTAGCTTCCCGAGTTCACCCAGTTTTCTATGTTTCATGCTTAAAGAAGGTTATTGGTGACAAGTTCCAAATTAAAACAATATTGCTAGAACTTGACGAGGAAGGAAAAATCATATTGGAACTTTAATCAGTCACAGAAACAAGAACTCGACAACAATGAAATCGATCAATTTCGGAGTATCTCGTCAACTGGAAGAACTTACCCGCTGAAGATTCCACATGGGAAGATGAGAATTTTATACAGAAGCATCCAAAACTACTCAAGCATTGAGGAAAACTCTTTTCTGAACCAAAGGCACATGTTAGGTCCCTATAATACTAGTGATTCCCCCATTACTATTGTCATTGTAACCCATATTGTTATTGTTGTGCCCCTATTGCCCCCATATTGTTATTATTGGGCCCCATAGAAGCCCACTATTGTTATTGTTGTGCCCTTATATTATTATTGTTATGTAGGATTTGATTACGTTGTGACTCTTAGACTCCTATATATATAGAAAGGAGGTTTTGTCATTTGTATCATCCACGAATTATTCATTTGTGTAATGTAAAGGAGGTTGTCCCCTCGAAGAGGTTGATTTTGAAGTCGATGGTATGTATTTTCTATCTTTTTGTGAGATGCTTTCATAATAGAGCAGAAGTAGAAGATATCTTAGTGGCTTATTTTTCCACCGTCCTCTTTTGAGAGGTTTGATAATCTTTCGGTCAAGTGGCTACAGAGATAGGCAATGAACCCATCATCATGTAAACTTGAGAGCCAGATCAGGTAGAGGATTGTGGTTGGTCTACCAACTGAGTCTGTTGAGATGGCAATGGCTCCTATAATACAGCCAGGGTCCCTTTCAATAAACAACTAACTTCTTCACTTAGGGGACAATCCTTGGTATAATGATCTTCCTCACAATTGAGGCAAGGATATTCTAGCTTCCATTTGGGGACATCATCAGTAGATACTTAGGAGGATCCTATTTTGGGGTATCATATTTTGATTTCCCCTTACCATTATTCTCACCTTTCGAGGCTTTATCTATTGTAGTAGACTGGAAATCATTGACCTTGGAGATTTTACTAGGATTCGATATGTTTTTTGAAGGATGACTGGAACCAATATTCGAAATAGATTTTTGCTTCGAAGAATATTTAGTGGAAGTTTGAGATATTGATCCAATTACACCATCAATAGGTGGAACATTGGGAGACGTCAAAGATTCTAGGTCCAAATATGGCCTTGGAGCATTACGCAACATTTAATATAGCATTTCATATTGGGAATAAGCCAAATCCAAATACTAGGCATGGGAAATAGCCTAATCCTCGGTAACACAACCACCCATTTCTATATCTGGATTGATTTTGTTTACGAATGACTTGGTAAACCATTCAGTCAACAACTTATCAGGGATTTCAAATTTGATGAGGCAACATTGACATCTCCATTCATGGATGTGATCAGAGATATGGATCATAGTATCCTACTTCAGAGATGTAAGCAATTGAGTACTAGTTTAATAATGAACCAGTAACTCGAAGTGGCTGAAGAAGGCCATAGCCAAAGAGTTGAAGTTTGCATAGGTACCTTGAGTGGCTTGATTTCTCCCCCACTGAGGGGTACCTTGAACATAAGGTGAATTCTGTCCAGGGTAGGGTTGATATTGACTTCTCATAGGCCTTTGATAACCATAAGGAGGATAAACATTATGTGTGGCATATGGATTGTAAGGTTGTTGCACCTACTGACCCTAGTAATAAAGCTGTTGACCCTGCTATCGCAGAGGTTGGCCTTGTGTCTGCAAGGTTTGGCCTTGTTGATATACAGGTTGAGCTTGCTACTGCAATGGTTGACCTTGTTGTTCCAATGGTTGACCCTGTGGATACAAGGTTTGGTTGGGTTGTTGGACAGACTATGTCTACTATTGCAAAGGCTTTTGGAACTATTGCAAAGGTTGCCCATAATATTGCAAAGGTTTCCCTTGCTACTGTAAAGGTTTCTGAATAGTTCATTGAGGGATTCCCTATTGGTACTGATAAGTTCTGGTTGGGATTTGACCATATGCACCTAGAATAGGATTTTGACCAAGTTGCACATAAGGACTAGCTTGTGGAATCTAAGGTGGATTTTGCAAAGCTTGTGAACCATATGGAACATAAGACTGTTCGAGAGGTACCTGGGCCATGTAAGGTTGTTGATATTAGATATTAATTGCCCTGAATGGATCAAAAGAATTAGTAATACCACTAATATTAGGTTGACTAACTCCAACCATGTGAGGTTGTGATCCACTCACATGGGTTCCACCAAACACAAGAGGAAAGTTGGGATTGTTTCCCCAGGCTATGAATGAGGTAGTGGGACATTTTTTCCACTTCATAGAGGGGTTGAAGAACTTACATACGTATAAACT
Source organism: Pinus taeda (assembly GCA_000404065.3). Lineage (NCBI taxonomy): Eukaryota > Viridiplantae > Streptophyta > Pinopsida > Pinales > Pinaceae > Pinus > Pinus taeda. Next base: position 96,560 of record APFE030220305.1, read on the forward strand.
GAAACTGTCAGTTGCACCAGAATGGAAGGTTTAAATGATGGTAATGGTTGCAACATAATCGTCGGTTGAATCAGAACTAAAGTGACAGTAGTTTGCACAAGTATCTAAGAGGGCACGTTAGGAATAAATGGATCAGAAAAAGGCATAACATTTGATGAGAAAATTGGATTTTGGTACAAAGAGCACTGGGAGTTCCTGAAACTAATTGAGCTAAGGTTGTATAACCATGTGGAAACATAGGCCCACTATTTTCAGGAGGCAGTTGAAATGGAACTCTTTCTACATAAGGAAATCCTTCAATAGGAAAGTCATATTTGGACTCATTATCAACATTAGGAGTGTCAGTAGTGTTAGCTCCTACTGCAGCAGGTATTCATTTTTCATGATTGGCATTTCACAGGCCAAATATGTTGTACTTTTCTTGCTGCAATGCTCCATATTTTCTCAAACAGTCTCCATATGAAGAAGGCTACTTCAAGATTCATTCAATTGCCTTCAAATTTTGTAAAGTTTTCCTGGTATTGCTACTGCTAGTTAAAGGGAGGTCCAAATAGTTTAATCTTGACCTCCCTAGGTTTAAATTTCTTGTTTTAGAATATAGAGATTGTATGTCTGTCCAAACAGTTTAATCTTGGCAGACTCTTAGATAGGTAGAGAAACAGAAGAGTCCAACAGTTTAATCTGGGCTTTGGAAGAAATAAGGGTAGTATGTAGATAGGAAAGCATCAAAAGAAAAATGTATGATGGGTTTGCAAGTCTAAGTGCACCCCCAAGTAAAAGAAGAAAAAATGCTAGGAAAGTAGGCTGGGTAGGTAGTTCTAGGGTTGTTGAATGGCTGACAAGTTCCAAGTTTGAAGGTATCATATCATGCAGAACATTATCAGCAAAGATTTGTAAGAAAAAGGCTTGAATGAGGTATAACTAACTCCCCTTCTCTGCTTTCCCCCCGATCATTAACTAACATCCCCAAAAGAGGTCAAGATCTGCTTGACACCTCTTAAGTTCATCATCTTCATCACTCCGGTTGAGTAAAGATCTGCTTTAATCAAAGTTGTTCCATATCTTGTCCCAAAGTATGGTCCTACCCCTTGCAATAGCCTAAGTATCCCGAACTTAGCGCTTTCTTACCATATCCACATTAGCCACTAACATTATTGTCTAGCTCCCTATGTTTCCCATCCCCGTATTAATATTAAGTAAATTCCCCTATGTAATATCCCTCCTCTGGTTGAAAAATAACTATAGCAAGTCCCGGGAATTGTTTAGCTTGTCAGAAACTAAGCAAGAACCCAACCTCCGAAACCACCTTCCACATACTATGGACTCCTTCCTAAGTATAAAAGTCGCCCGAAGTAGTCGGACCCCTTCCAAAACTTCAAAAGCCCTTCACACCCACTTACTTACCTTTTTCCCTCAAAGCCGTTTTTGCATCGCAACCTCGCCATCTCACTTTCATGCAAAACAATGCCCATCCATCCCCCGCCGATGCGACATCGCGAAATAGGCGATCGGCGATCACTAACGCCGAGTGTCCAATTTGTTCACCCCTCCCTCTCCGCCGATGCAATATCGCGATATCGCATATCGGCAGTTGCAAGCACCAATGTCTAACCCAATGATCCCCCTCTTTCCCCGCCGACGTGATATCGCAGTATCGCATCGGAACCTCTCCACCAACAGTTCATCTAGTACCTCACCATGTCGCACGGTACCAGGGACCTACTAATGACGTCATCCGTCGTACATCCGACATAGTGCTTACGTCAGCATCCAAAAAAGCCGAAAAAGCTTCG
>APFE030220305.1:104424-119573 GCA_000404065.3 Pinus taeda
AGTCAACATTCCCTTGAAGTCAGAAAGCTAGCCTAAAATCATCAACTAAGGTTGAATCTAGATCAACTAAGGTTGAATGTAAAGGAGAGAGCCCTCTCCGATTGCAGGTGGGCTAGAACCTGCAATCAGAGATTGGTTTGTGGTTACCTCGGCTGTATCCCTAATAGGAGCCTAGGGACAACCTGAGTGTTAACAAGTAGCGAAGACTTCTATAGGACCTTGAGGAGAGGTTGGAATCTCACCTCCTAAAGCCATAGGTGGACACAGTAGGTGAGAAGGAATCTGCGACAGACAAGGAAATAACTCCAAAGGAACACCGGGTTGATTGTATGGACTATAAGGATGTTGAGGGGATATCACAAATGGATCAAATAACAAATTCAAAGGGTATAAAACAAGCCTCTGTGGACTCTCAGGGGTTTCTGCCTCAGACTCTTGAGATGACAATGAATCTCAAGGTGGAGGATGAGAAGCAAGGGGTTGGATGCTTGGGACAATTCCAAGTTCAAAACTTTGTGCTTCAAGTGACTGCAAAATTTTAGGATGAACGCCTTGTGAAGACCCTTCAGTATCAGACAATGAAGGGGAACTGTGAGGTGAACTCAATGGTTCAACCACCGTGACTTTCTCTCAAGAGCATTAGGAGAAGAGATGATTCATTGAGGGTTGATTAAAATTAAAATTCACAAGGAATTTACTCAATGTGAGGCCAAGAAGAAACTTCATGGGTTCGACATGTTATCGTTGGTTATTAAGTTTATGACACGAAACAACAAATAAATAAAAATAGGTAATGCTAGGAAATAGGGTTTACCAAGTATCCATGAACTTTTATATACACCTTAGCCGGAACCAAGGACTTGACATATGACGATCGATCTCCTTGAATGTTGTGCTCAGTGTATCACATTTACAAGGTGGTTGACTCAATTACCTATGGCTAAAAGATAAAAACCTATTGGGGTATCCCAATATATACTCGATGATACGGGGAGCAAAAGTCCATGTTAGCATTGTCTAATGCATAATTGTTCGATGATAGCGTCCCTATATACTTGCCATACTAAAATGCCTCCTATATACCCAAACGTACTAGAGAACCTTACATATACTTCCGTATTGGGATGGTATTTCACCCCTAGGATACAATGCAGGCAGTTACAGACAGTTGCTATGTTTAAGACGTCAGAGCACGTCTCTAGCTTAGACCTCTAGATATTTTTCGTAGGTTACAAATTCTCCTTAGTTTGATTGATGCAAATTTTAAGTTTATTTTCAATTAAGTTTCAGTTCAATGACTCAACAATGTCACTTGAATTCCTATAATGCAACTAAATGATAAAATTGAATTTTTTTCATTTGATGAAGGCTAAACTAATGAAGGAAGAGAGACAACCAAATATTGCATCAATTAGGAAAAATTCTTCAAAACACAACTCTTTTTTATTTTCAATGCAAAAAATGAAATCTAATATTTCATTTCATTAAAAAATGCAATCCTATGAGAAACAAAAATCACTTTCCTTTTGCTAAGATGCACTATTCTTTTGTTCTTTTCTTTTCACTTTGATTTAGCAATGCGAACTAATGCAATGAGAACAGGAAAAATGCAATCTAAAACAACTAAAATGAAAAATTCATTCACTTATGGTTTCAATTCCAAATTGTTTCAAAAATACTTAAATGAGGAAATATTTCACTTTTCTTTATGAAACAAAGAAATAAAAACAAGCATTCACTTTCAGTCCTACCAAAGCAAACAAGTGTAATCTATGTTTGACAATGGAACAAAATCAAATTTCAAAGTAATAACATGACTCAATACTAATGAAAATAACTTCACAATCATGAACCGGAAGCAACTTGAGAACGATGTCCTGACTGCAGTAAGACTCCTAAATGGAAGAAATCAATCTCAAAGAGGCAGACCAAGCAATGAGCGAAGGGTGATCTAGAAACCCTAGAAAGAACTCAATCCTCAAAAACACATCACCAAAGTCAAGAGACAAATTGCAATCAAATAAGGATGACAATCACAACAAACACACTATTCACACTGGAAAATCACTGCAAAGGTCAAAAAACACTGAAAACAAGAAGAAACCCTAATTTTCTTCTATCCTCTAGGATCAACATGCCTATTAAAGGAAAAAGGGTGATGAAAGTTAGATCAGTGCGATGGTAACTTGAAATCAACGTTGTCAGTGCCTCTGTAAAAGCAGAAAATGTGTTGGGCGAGAAAAATAAGGAAAGAAATAAAAAATCTTCAAGATCAGATCAAGCTAAGTATTCTCAAGCAATAAACAGACACTACAAATAGCTACAATGATGCAAACAAGCCAAGAAATTGACGGTTGGTCAAACTCATCACAGAATCTAATTGAAGGAACGGCTGGAAAGGGTTATAACTTCCCCATTGGAGTCACCATTTTGTATTCTAGGCAAATCCTCTCTACGGACAGAGATGGTCCCTCTAGCCTAATCAGTAGGACTAGCAACCTACATGACAATTTACAAGACACTTTCCTAAATTACAACCGAAATGAGAGAAGAGGAAGATCGCCTACCTCATTTTGGTGTTATAACACACTCCTTTGTTGAAGATCCTGAATCACTTTCTCCTCATGTTCATCTCTACTGCTCACAATGTTTGGATACCTACACAAGATATTAAAGACACAACAAATCATTTAAGCACAACAAGAATAATTGAAAGTAATCCACCCAACAGATCAAGGAGCATTAAGATAAATGATGCATTAACACAAACATTTATGGAAAGTGAACCATCAGTTGTATATATTAATGAAATAAAGGAGGAAGAATACAACCAAGCCTTGATGTCAATAATATCTCCTTAAGTGAATGTCCAAGTCCAAGCTCAAGATCTCCAAGCACTCCTTCTCCAAGCCAAATGAGTAGCATGTAGGCACAATCTCAGCATGAGGGTGCAAATAACCAAAGACCAACCATTTGGGAATGGGAGAGGATGAATATATAGGCAATTAAAGGGAGTTAGGATCTCTCCGAAGATAGGAGAAGGCCCTCATCTCAAGGATGTAGCTCATAGGGATAAGATCAAAGGGAAATATTCGAAGAATTCGACCACATCCACACTGAACAACCTCCAACTCCTCGTTCTAGAAGCCTCTAGATCACGAAGCTTCTTGTCCTCTTTGGGAAAACTTTCCTTTTAGGCATCAGCATGAGTATCCAAGTAAAAAGCGCGCTAGTAGTGTGAGGCTAATATAGTGCAACTCACCACGAGCACTATTTGCAAGTGTCACGGTCACGCTGGTCCTGAAATTAGCTTTTAGAGCTTACTTCTTCAGGGAAGGCTCAAGGCATGTTCCATCAGTGTTTCAGGGAGGATCTGAACTACATATCAGGATGGGTACACTACATGATTGCCAAGTTTCAGGCACTTCAAGGTATGACATAGGGAAGTGCAGGAGGCTTGACAAAATACTATGTAACAAGAGGACATAGAAGTAATCTCAGTATCCACACAGACTGAGGCACTTGTCAACCTAGAGGAAGCATGGAAGTTCATTTGTCAATAGAAATTTAGAAGTGGAAGACCACTGCTTTTAGTTTCCAATGTGCGGCAATCCCCATGAAGGCTCATCAAAAAGAGGTAAGAGAAATTTGAGAGAATGCAGAGAGGGTTGCAACAACTATATAACTCAATTAGAAAAATCTCAGCAACAATAAGAAAGATTACAGAATAAAATCAGAGAATTGCAGGACCAAGTTTAGTTGTTGAAGACTGATAAGAATGAGATGTTTACTTTAGAACTAGAAATGTTGGCATGCAGTTCACTTGCTAATAGTTACACCCTTTTTCTTCATGAGAAGTAATTGTTTTTATATTTGGAAATCATTCACCAGGAGTTGAGTCATAAAATAGAAGACCCCATGTAATTGTTGAGGATTTTTAGAGCTAATAATTATGTTCACCAACACTTGTTATGTGAGCTTTATATGCATGATCATATCTTGAGAAATGATTAGAAATTTAATTTGATGCCATTTGTAGGAGATATCTAGCTAGGGGCCTTTACATATTTTTTAATCATTCAAGTTAAGTGGAAGAAGGCCTTTGATGCATTTGAGGCAAATCAAGAAAACCAACCATTGACGGTCCGGGTGGAGAACTTCCAGTCCGGTGTTATTGTTACCAAACATGATCAGTTTCTCAAGTTAGAGAGCTAAAAGGAACGGATGTTTATGACACAACGATGGTGTGTTAACTTGTGCATGGGACATATTTATAACTTTAGGGAGGATGTTGAGGATTCCTATCAGAAAAGTTGGATACTTTCATCATCGGAAGTACAGGAAGAATAACCCTTTGGGGCATCCAAATTTTCAAGGGAATTGGATTGACTTCCACAGTATATTTATTGCATGCAACATTGTGGAATTGAGTGGCTAGGGTTAAGGTTCTGGTTTCCTATTATTTGGTTACCTTCTAATCACTATCAGTCAGCTTATGAAGTGGATGAAGACTATTGGAATGATATTATCCACACAAATGGATATCAGGATCCTGGGACCGATATGGAAAAATAATATGACCTTACTCAGCTCCATGCTAGTCATAGTGGTTGTAATCTCGATTTACACAAGAAGCGGTCCACATGAGGACATGCAACCAAGCCAGTTGGGGGGAGACATTGTCTAATGAAATTACCATTTTTACCTACTTCCACCTATTCCTTTCTCTCCACTTTATAGCTTTTATGAGGTTAATTTGTATCCAAATTAATGAAAGGTATAACAAATTCGCATGTCTTCTTGAATTGTTGAATTTTGTTGGATTAATTTAGAATTATCTTGGGCTAATGAATTTGTATTTTGTAATTGATTGATACTGGTCAGGGAGCCTTTAGCCTACATAGACCTTTCACGATAACCTTGAAATAACCAGACAGACCCCTGGTTGACAATAAATGTACAAAAGGGACTAAATCTATAATCGATATTAGGACCCCAACAATGACCCTTTAACATGGATATTTCAAATGGAGAAATAATTTGATTTAAAACAAGTGATAACCTTATAGAGGGAAAATATTGTACCCATGTTTTTAGAACAAGATCAACATGTATGGTATCAATGGCTTTGCGAAAGGGAAAAGGATTTGATTGCATCTTGGTCCATTTTTACATAGGAATTGATATCACATTATGGGGATACTAAAAGAAATACATTATTTATTTAGTTTGTAAATATTCAACAATAAGGCCTTGTTACAAATCACTTTCAACAGTTCCAAAAGTTGATCCTCGAGGTAAATATAATTTCAGAGAATAATTTGTTATACCTACTTATAGGAACTGTAGAGGAAAGAGTATAACATGAGGTGCATCTTTTTGAACCTGAATCTCTTGATAATGATTTTGTACTAGCAAAGAATGTTGAAAGTAAAAATATGGTTATAAGAAATTGGTCCCTAATAACTAGAGAGAAAATCATGCTCTCTTTCCTAAACCAATAATGTTGACACCTCATCAAATGGATGAAAGAAGAGAAAAGGGACTATGTTTCAACTATGACAACAACTATAATAAGGGGAATACATATAGTGAGAAGAAACTATTCTACATAGATTGTGAAGATAGAGAAGATCAATAATCTGAACCATCAGAAGATATAGGGTAGAAGAGACTATTCCATTAATACCTTGTCATGAATTGGCTAGTGTTGGAGCCTTGAAATAAACTCTTTTTGTCAACATTTTTCCACTATTTTTCTCATCATACTCCTTAGAAATATATCATATCAACCACCTTGTAATCTATTGCTATCCATGCTGATGTGAAATCATTCAATGAGCTATGGGATCAAATATCAAGAAATGTCCAAGGTAAAAATATCCATTCTTCATATATTTTCATGTATTATTTTTTAGATGTAGTTTAATTATTATAGCTATAGAGTCAGGAATTCTATAACTACATACAATTATGTATCCATTTATTAACTTTGTAATTGAGTGGCAGTTCCATATGGGTATGAGAATAGCAAAGTGAGATCAAAAGTGGATATTGTTACAAATGTGAACCTCAAGATTCTCCACCTGTCAGTCTTTTTCTAGCACTTTCCAGGACAACATAGGAGCAAGTTCAAAGGTGTGATCAAAGGAAACCATGCAATGGAAGAGTACATGGACTATAGTAGACCAGTTCAATCGATGACATGAGATGTGAATCAAATTTACAGTTGATTAAGTCATATTAGATCACGATATCATGTATGAAAAATTCATGCATTTAATCATGAATTTCCCACATATGGATAATAACATTATCTTTTGTAGTCATAAAAATTCGAGAGTTGATATCATAGGGGATCCATTCCAAAATCTCACAATAGAATCACTAACAATCTTTATTTGAATTGTATAAATGACCATAATATGGATGATGAGAGACATTCTATGTTTTTTAAATCATTACTCCTTGATGTTCTTAAGACAAGCTTTGTTGCTTATGAATTAATACACCTATGCAAGTGTACTTTATGAGTTGTTTTATATTCTAAAGTTTTTATTTCACAGTAACTAGTGAATCAATAATTTTAGAGGATTGTTCTAGGAAACACCCAGGTTCGAATCACAACGGTTACCAGTATTCACCTCAATACCAATATATTCAAATTTTCCTGCCCCTTCGATCTCATAGGAATTACCCATCACAATTTTCAATTTACTCAAATTTTTTCCACATAGGCTAACATGTCTCTAGAGAATAGAACCTAGCTAGAGGGGGAACTAAACACAGTAGCTACCACTTGAGTTCTAATCCCTTGACTCATATTCTAATTTTTTTAATAATCTAAGCCTATAATAATTTTCCATCAATGCTCTACCAGGTGAAGAGGGCCTGGTTGGTTTGGAAATGGCACAGGCAGTGCAGGACCTAATGTGCTTCCCAACATCTTCATGAATTTTTGTCCAATAAAAATACTTTTTCAATACCCCCACTATTTTCTCTGCTCTAAAATGTCTAGTGACTCGACTGCAGTGTGCCTCCTAGATCATCTTGGCACACTCACTTGAAGGAACATAGATGTGTCCTAGGTGGCATAACAGTGCATCCTGAGCGTGACATTTTGGAGCTTTCTTGCACTCTAGGAGTGTTTGGTACATGCTACCGAATTCTAGATCGCTCTTGTAAAGATGTCGCCACCTCAATGTCTCGTGCCCATAGGAGTCGAGCACAGTGATCAACGCCATCACCATTGGTTGGCTGAGGCAATTAGTGACATTATTGGTGTTGCCCTTCTTATACTTAATGTTCAAATGGAAATTTTGTAGGTAGGTGGACCATTTTTTATGGTGATCATTCTACAACTTCCCTTGTGTTTGTATAAATTGTAGAGGTCGGTGGTCTATGTCGATGACTATTTCCTTCCCTAGAACATAATGCTTTCGCTGACGGTAGGCCTACACAATGGAATACATTTCTTTGTCATAAGTGGGGTAATTTTGGACTGTCTATGAAAGTGCCTCATTGTGTTAAGCCATTCGATGCCCATACTGAGTAACCACTACACCAATAGCATAATCTGAGGTAGCTATCTCAATCTCAAATGGTTGTTGTTGGTCTAGTAATGTGAAAACTGGTCCAAAATAGAGGTGATTCTTCAACTTAGAGAATGCTTTTTGTTGGCTTTCAGACCAAAAAAAAAATATTTTTCTCCACCCTTGGTGACTTGACTTAAAGGCCAAGTGAAATGAGATAACCCCAACACGAACCTGTGGTAGAAGTTGGCAAGATCCAAAAAGTTGTGGAGCTCTGGTAGAGTGGTTGGGGCAGGTCAATCCTGAAATACTTGTATCCTGGATGGGATGTACCGCAGATATTGAACCTGGGTCAGGCTAAAAGTGCATTTCTCCAAGTTATCACACAGCTTGTGTCGTCACAGGGTTTGAAGGACATGTAAAATATGGTGGAGGTGCTCGTCCTAACTCTGTTTGAAGATCAAGATGTCATCTAAATACACCACCATGTATGCATTGGTGAAGGGTCACAAGGTGTCAACCATCAATCTCGTGAAGGTTGTAAGGGCATTCGTCAATCCAAATGACATGACAAACCTTTTGAAAATTCCCTCCTTAGATTTCAAGGAAGTCTTCCACACATCAGAGGGTTCGATAGGTACCTAGTGATAACCTGACTTCAAGTCAATCTTGTTGAAATATTTGGACCCTTGAGCTAGTCAAGAAGGTTATCAATCCACGAGATTGGGTACCTATTCCAAAAAATGATCTTGTTCAACGCTCAATAGTCAATAAAAAGCCTCCAAGTCCCATCCTTCTTCTATACCAATAAAATTAGGCTTCGACAAGGTGATGAGCTTTGCTTGATGTGCCATTTTGCAATATTTCCTGAATCTACCTCCTAATCTCATTGTTCTCTAGAACAGAATGCCAATAAATCGGCCCATTGGGCAATGATGCGCCCAGGGTCAAATCGATTGAGTGCTTAACCTAATAGTCAATAGGCACCCCTGTAGGTGAGGTGAAATATCCCTATACTCCTCCACAACCTTTTCCATCTTATGTTGTTGTGCATAGGAGCCCTGCCTAGAAGTTGTGGCCACAACCTTCTTCTTTACCTGAGGGCGAATCATAAGGAAAACAAGTTCCTGGTTTGGGAAATGATCTTACTACATTTCTTTGCAATGATCAAAGAGATGGCAGTAGGCAGGGCTACCTCCAGTATCCTGTACAACTTATTGGCCAAGGTAATAATCACAGAGAGAGGTCTAGACTCATATACAACATGTCGCTTCCACAAGTATGGTTATCCTAATAATACATCAGAATATTCAAGAGGAGAAACATCACATAGTACCTCATACATTAAGGGCTTGATGATGTAGGGAAGGTGACACTGTTGGCTAATGCAAAGATATCGCTCTTGGTGAAGCCACTCAATGGTCTAAGGTTATGGATGTGATGTAGTATTTAGGCCCATCCGCTTCACTAACTATGCTGAAATGGGGTTCTTTTGGCTCCCGCTATCGACAATGAATTGCAGTGGAGAACCCTCCACCCACATATGTGAGTGGAAGAGGCATCCCCCTCCTCTAGATCTTCAGGCTCAATATTCTAGATCTTGGTGGTGGCCACAATGGCACTGGGCTCTACATCAATGGTCAGCTTCCCTTTGTCAATTCCCTTATCGGGTTCTGATTTAGAGTTGGAACATGTGTCTGATTCAGAAGCCTTCAACTTGGCCACTAGTGACTGCCCGACACTCACTTGTATTGTGATTAGAGCTCTTATGGAAATCACACCATCTTCTTGTGTCCTTGTTTGTCTTCACGATGTTGTTCTTTGCTTGCGGCTTCGGCGGGTTGTCCTGGATAGCCTCGCCTTGGCTTGATCCTTTATTATGTGGTTTGGGGGCTCATTTTCATTACTTTGGATTCGTAGATCCAAAGTCCTGCTTCTTTTGTTTAAACTTCTGCTCAATCTTAACAGCATACTAATACGTCGAGATATGCAAGGAAATATCAAGGAACTCCATCTCATCCTAGATGTACTTGTGTAGACAGTCATGGTACTTGAGCACTAAATGACACTTAGTATCCTTGATACCCAGCTTCGTGTGAAAGGTATAGAAAATGTTTGTCAACTCCGACACATCTTGGTCCCTTCCCTACCGTAGCATGATCCACTTTATGTATTTATCTTCATAGCTCATGATAGGGTAATATTGTTCCTTGATGGCATCTCAGAAAGAATCCCAAGTGGGTGCGACTAAAAACAGTGAGGGTTCACTTTTGTCCTTTCATTCACAGTAGGTTTCCCATTAGTCCTTGACATGTGGGGCGACTTTAAGAAGTGAAAAAGTAATCTTTTCCCAATGGGAAAAGTCATGAACAACGAAATATCCTTTCAATAGATTTAACCATTTATCTATGGTGTCTACATCTATTAAGCTTTCAAATATGGGAATATCGAAGTTAACTTGTACCTTAAAAGGAGTGGCACCTCCAGAGTGGCTGCTAGATGAAGATGCATTGCCTGTGGGTAGTCGTCGAAGGATCTCAGCAAATTTATCCATTGTTGCATCCCTCTGTTGCTCGAGGGCTTCCTTCAGCAACATTTTGGAAGGATCTCCTATGCCCTCATCTTTCTTTTCTTCTGCCATGGGAGGTCGTTAGGTTTTGTAAGGCTTATCTTGCAATGGTTCAACCAGATTGAGCCCTAACTCCTTATACCCCTACCTCGTTGAGGACATGCAAAGAAAAATAGATAAAGAGCAGATCATTATGATACCATTGATCCAAACTTAAACAAGAATGAAAGAACTTACATATATAATCATAAATAGGGACGCAACAGAAAAACGCTTCATTTCATTAATAGAAAAACACTGAACTATGCTTATAAACAGAATGGAAATAATATAGTTCGGGCAATGGTAGCTTATCTATGAGAAGAGATGTGGTAGTTACATACCTATGAACTGTGTTACAATAAGGCTCAAAGGCCTATTTATTATAGAGAAACAATGGAAAACCCCAAACATCCAAAACTCTAACCCTAGGAGATGAAGAGCCAAAATTGTGGGCCCCATTTGGGTAAATTGGTACATCAATTTCCCGGGGTCGTAACTTTGGCATATGATCTCCGTTTGGCTATCATAATACCTCATTTCAAATATCTCAAAGAGAAGGCAAAAAACAACAAGAGTTTGGATTGGGACATTTCTAGTCTTTCCATTTTCCCTAAAAACGTTGTTTAGGGCCTCAAAATGGTTCCGGAAGTTCACGACCCGAGAAACTGCCAAAAATAGTAAACTCTGCGACAATTGAGGAAACCAAAAAACTGAACGAGACAATGTTAGGGGTCCAAGTGGAATAGGTGGGTGGCCAGCAATAGCCACCTAGATCAATTTAATATATTATTTTCTCAATTGATCGAGTTCTTTCGCAATTCTCTCTACAAGATATTTCTTTTTTTGCATAATTGTTTAGGGGTTGTATTTTCTCATTACATACTTTATGAAAGCAGGAACTCTAGCAAAAGTTTCGACATATGAAGTAGTAATTACATCTTATCAAATAATTATTTCTTTCTCTTTTTCCTCTCATATTTGCATTTTCTCTTCCCTAATAACCTAAACTGCATGCAAACAAAGAACCAATTTAATTTTTCGCATGTCATAATCTGCAAGTAAATAGTGTCTTTAAATATTTGTCTAATTCCAAATATGTTTACACAACACATAGTTTATTAAATTTGTTGAAAATAAAGTATTAAATATCGAAAATGGATGCCCAAAGGATAGTTGAGGCAAGGCCACACCTGTTACTAGTGTAGCATCATCCATGACTCTAGGAAAGAGAAAAATATTGGTTCTAGAAAACTGGTTATTGGTGACTCAGCAAGTCATCGAGATGAGCAAGATAATTTTTGCAAATTATTTCCAAACCAATTGCATACAGTTCAAACAACCAAGTCTAAAATTATGGTGAATAGAGAAAACATTCAACATGCTATATACATAGAAAATGATAGTAGTTAAAAACATAACTAGGTTGTTACTTTTTTAGAAGAGAATCAAACAATAATGGAGAAAATTGCAGAAGAGGACATTATTTTCAATTAACGTCTTGCCACATTGCAAAATGCAAAATATGAAAAGACCAACAAAAAATTGAGAGTTGAAAGGTAAAGGTTGAAAATAAAAATATTATTGCTCAAGAAAACATGGATATTGATCTATCTGGAATTGATACAATGGGGCTCATGGTATTGCAACAATTTATCAATGATGCAATTACTCAAAGTGTTACCAACGTGCTTGCAGAAAATCACATGTTGAAAAGGAAATTAAAAGAACTACAAGAAATTGCAAGTAAAATTCCTCTGTTAATGACTCCACTGGAAGTACGGTCACCTACATTATCAGGTTCTCCTTTTTCAACACCACTAAAATTTAACAAAGCTACAAATATGCTTAACGCAGTGAAGACATATATTCCTGAGAACACATGACAAAGATTAGAAAGTATTGATGATGCATGAAAGGCAACTTTTGATTTAACGCATTCTTAAGAGAAAATGATGATATTTATGGACTTATTTAATAGTAATAATATAGAGGAAAATAAATCCATTGACGATGAATTGGTTACTTTTAAGCAAAATCTAGGACTACTCTCTAATTTCGAAAAGAAATACCAACAATTACTAATTGTTAAACGAGTGAAGCAATTGGAAGTTGGATGGATGGAAAGGGTCACTACACTTGAGAATATCAATTACGATTGAGCTAAACTATCACAAAGGGAGATATTATTCCTATCTCATGGAAATGGATATTATAAAAGGCTTAGATTGTCTGCACATGCTATAGGATTTTGAGTTAATTTCAAACAACATGTTACAAACTCAATAACGGGAGAAACAACAAAAAACCACAGTAGGGTTTGATAGCATCATTTATTTTACTGTAGAGAATATTAACACGTGGCTCGTTAATTTTTCCAAGGTAAAAACGAATAATGTTGAGTTGGTTGTCGACATGCAAGAAGAAACTAGGGAAATTGAAAAAAAGATTTTCATCAAAAATGTGAAAATGGAAGTTACAGTTTCCCCCGACAATGACTACATTAAAACAATGTTGAATGTGTTTCTTAAACAAGTCATGGACCCATAATACATCTTATAGATTGTTGTTTTGTGGTTGTAGATGTCGTTCAAGGAAGCAGAACACCAATTTCTGCTAAACAAATCCATTTACTTTACAGTTTTCTTTGAATAATTAAGATTCTATTTAGAAATCTTGTCTTTTAAGACTATGTTTTGAATTTGATCTCATATAAGTGAGTTATGGCCATGCTCATTGACATTTTATCCTCACATAATGTTTTTTATAAATTTCCAAAAATGTGATTGCAGATTTTTTGTTACATTTAGTGTTGTGTTATTGCTTTAAACGAAACTAAAAAATTAGTAATGGTTTTCCATCCTATACATATATCTCTTAACAATAGAATACTAACACAATGTCTTGAGACCTGCACAAATTTCATTTTGCAGAGTAATTAATTAATTATGTTTCTGACACACCCTTTTTCTTATAATGAAATAACTCTTTGTATTAGAGTTTTCATGTTGTTGAGCTTCATTAGCTAATTATGTGTTATTTAGTTCCTTGCAAAAAGATGTCATTGTGCAGAGGTTACAACGAAACATTTCGTTGTGCAGAAAAAGTTTCTTCTATGTAGTGTTTTCTATAAATTTCTAAAAAATGCTTTCAACTTTTTCTATTATATTCAATATTGTGTTCTTGTTTTAAATGAAATTGAACAATTGACAATGGCTTAGTATCTTACACATATATCTCTTAAAAATGGAATGCTAGCACAGTGTATTCAGACCTGCATAGATTTCAGTGCACGAAATAATTAATTAGTTACGTTTTTGACTTCTCCTTTTTGCCTAAAGCGAAATAACTATATGTATTAGATTTCTAATGTTGTTGAGATTTGTTTGATAATTCTCTGTTATTTAGTTCCCTGTATAGAGCTCTCATTATGGAAACGTTACAATGAAAAGTGTCGTTTTGCGCCAACAAGCTTCTTCTGCATAGTGAAATCTCTACATAAAGAATATCACACTTGAAATTACAAATTCCAAAAATCATAGATATAAATTAAATTAAATTACTTCTAGTCTTGTTGAGATTTTTTTTTTTTATGCCTATGTCTTGAATCTAAGCAGGCTATGAACTAGTAGCTATTTATAAATTGAGCAATAAGAACTATTTCACTTTTAAGACTACTTGACTATATTGATTTTATGATTTTTATTTGTATTCAAACACATACTTTGAAACTTTGCTTTATATATCATACTACATTATTGATTAAAAAAAAATTAACATTATTACTAATTACAATCCATTTGTGTTAAGATTTGATTAAATGATTTGAGTGCAGACTGCACTATCACTATTATGTTAGCACTCTACTAAATGATAATAGAATTGATGTAATTACAGGACATTGTTATGTTAGTGCTATGTTCAATGATACGATAATTGAATATGTCAACAAAAACTATGGAACACAATGAATTCTTTACTTATAACTAAAATAAAATGGAAACAGAATACAGAGATATGCATTATTTATATCTAAAACATTACCAATAATATTAGCAATAAAAGCTTTTAGTGTGAAGCGCAGAGTTGCACACAATTTTTTTTTTCTATGTACATTGAATTTCCTCCACACAAATAAAGATTTTGCTCAATGAAATGTGGTCTTGTGCACAAATTTTACTCAATTTATTACTACATTATCTATAACTAAATTATTAGCAATAGTGAAAACTTTGAGCAGTTGAAGCTATACAAAGGTGTCTTTATTCTTCTGAGATTACCAAATGACCTACATTTTACTTAATTGACTACTGATATGCATCATTTATAACTAAAATATGAGCAATAATATTAGGAATTTTTTCATAGTGTGGAAATCTGCACAAAGAGCACTTCTACACAAGATCGTAAATTACCAGATATTCAAAATATTCGAAAATAAGAAATATTTACAACTAAAATATTCAATAACTTCGTATAGGTGTCTAGATATAGCATGTGTAGATGAAGTTTTGAGGAACAAGCATGGGTTGAGACAAAAATGTGGGCAAAATGCATACCCCACTTAATTGGTTGTAGAGACTAGGATATATGCATTATTTATTGCTAAAATATTAGCAACAATATCATAGAAGTCCAGGAATTGCTTCGCTTTTATTGCGAACATCAAATATGCATTGTTTAATACTAAAATATTAGCAATAAAATCCTTTAGTGCCAAGTGTGGCGTTTCGCACATTGAAATATTTCTCCACACAATGGACTTCCATTATTTAATACTAAAACAATAGCAATAAAATCATTTTATGCTAAGAGAGTTGATCCACACACCAAAAACTTCCTCCACATAATAGAGTTCCTCCGCACTTCCGCACATATGCCTAATTTGGAACGTATTAAAAAATATGAACACATGCATTATTTAAAATTAATATATTATTAGTAATTAATATATTATTATTTAAAATTAATATATTATTTTCAATACCAAACTATTAGTAATAAAAATC
>APFE030220305.1:132354-145757 GCA_000404065.3 Pinus taeda
ACTAAAGCAAAATACAAGATCTACTTCTACAACAAACTTTGCGGAAGCTTAATCGAATATGAGCAAGATCAATTAGAACACATATAACTGAGAATGAGAAATCAATCACACATGAACACAAAACAATAACCTGAGGAAAGCCTCATTCTAAAACCCCAATCTCTGTATTATCATACAAGTGGAAATATGTTCAAGTTACAAAAAGAATTAGCTCTCAAGCTATCATGCTCTCTCTGCAATCAAACAATACAGCTCACAGACTAAATAGACACTAGATATGCCTTTTCTTAACCCTCCAAGCCTCCTATTTCCTTGCGCAGTTTTCCTTGGGGTCCAGTGATGCCACGTGTGAATTGGCCTCATCACACTCACTAAAACTAAAGAAGTAACTGTGCAATCTCTAAGGAATGAATTCCTTCTACATGAAAGAGATATTCACAATAGAATATTCCTGCAACTGATAGTACATTGTCCCTCCATCTGATCTCAACTAGGTCTCTTTCTGAACTGACATGCATGAGTTATTTATGAGAGAATATTCAGTTATCTGAAGTGTAGTAGTTATGTTATCACCAAAATAATACCCTGATAAGTTGCTCATCAAGTCAATCTCAGTGTAACTATTTCAAACCAATCTTTTGGTTGAGGCTTAGCCTCCTCGGCTTGAGAGGGCTCTCTGAAGGGTTAATCATATTGACTAAAGATATAGATAGATGGCTAACTCTATGGTTTGTGATTTTATATGTTTATAGGTTGAAAGATGGAGACTTGCTACCATTGGGCTATGGAGACAGTGACAAAGATAAAGATAACAAATAGCTCTTCTTATAAAAATGAGGCTTGTATATACTTCAATGAAAGAGTAACATATTCAGGAAAGTCTCAATAACTTGAAGTTCATAGAAGTTAGAGCATGTGGGCATGAATTCTGAGTAATGATACATCAAGGTATTCAAAAGGAAAGTATTAAAAGTGATTCATCAAAGTTTAATACTTAAAGGAAGTCAGAGCATGAATAACCATGAATTGTGAGTAATAAGTATTAAAACCTTGAAGAAAAACATCCAAAGATAGGACCCAAGAACTCAATTCACCATAGTTTAATGCTTAAAGGAAGTCAGAGCATGTTCCTCCATGAATTCTGAGTAATAAGAATTAAGACTATGGAAGTAAAACATATCAAAGATAAAAGATAAAGCTCACTGAAGTACACTAGGAAACTCAGATTCAGAAAAGTTAAATTGCTTCTGTATATATCAATCCCTTCACAACATTTACAAAAGTAGTCCTTTTCATAACATTTTCCAACCCTATGCACATCAAAGTTTACATTACTTATAGTCATCTAGCCTTTACAACAAGTTTGCCATGTGGCTAGACCATTTATACTTTACAACTAACACCAAATGTAACTACTAACTAGATTCATGAAATTAGGACTGACACCTATTCGAATTAAGAGTTAGAGTCCTATTGTGACTCAAACACCTAATTATTACATTTAAAGAAAATTGTTCCAAATCTTCCTCAAAAGGAATCCTATCTTTTAACCATGTTGGCCATCAACCAAACATTAACATTATGATTGCCTTCGTGAAGTTACTCTGTCTATCATTAAGGAGATATCAGTTTGATGACCTGGCACATGTATACTAGTGTCTTCAAACTCTTTCTTTAACTGAATATCTCCACTTGTCAAATGACTAATCTGATACTCTTTTTCATCCTCTGATAATCTTTTTCTTCTAATGTTGAACTACTTTAAGTATTTTTTACCTTTCTCCCAAATACATGCATAAAATGCCCAAAATTCACCTTTAGTAGTTTTGTAGCGCGCTACGAAACTGTTATGTATGATCCCTTTAACGCAATTTTCAGAAATTTAAAGTTTGAAGATATTTAACATTCTTCAAGGATTGGTGTCAACATCAAAAAGCATGACAAATTTCCCTTTAAATGTGTTTTTCCTCAAAATTTGGTCTTCACCTTAATGAAAGGTTGACCAATAAATTTATCATTTTCTGCACTATTTTTATCTGAAAAATAAGTGTTGAGATAGAGCTTATATCTTTTGATCCCTGATAGCTGTTACAAAAATGGAGGATGTTTTTGTAGATAAGAATGTTTATAAGAAACAATTCTCTAAGTTGTTTGAAAACCAGCTTGAGTTGTCGGAAATCTGCATTATAAAATCATGTATAAAACAAGAAAATTCAGAATTCTGCAAATAGTTCTCAAAGGAATCTTCGAATCTCCAAATTGGTAGCACTTAGGAGAAATTTGAAAGAGGTTTTTGTTCCTTGTTATGTTCTTAGAAGAAACCTCCTTCATATTTTTTAAAATCATCTTCATTTGCTTGAAAATTTCTTTTGAAACCAACAGCTCAAAACAATCAAAGAAACACACGAATCCCCTTGCAGCTCCTGGTAGAAATACATGTAACCTATCTAGCTGAAAGCTTGTGTGAAGATGAGGTTGTCCATGATCAGTTAAAGCTCTATAGGCTCCTATCCAAACGCATAGCCTTCTTTTTATGATTTCATCTTCATGGCAATTTCACTTTATAACCCAAACTGCCCTCTTAAAATGATAGTTGTAAAGAACTTTTTGGACAACAAGCTGTTTGTCACAAAGTTAAGTTTTCAAAGGTGATAGATGACTGATACATGCAAAGGTTGAAAATTAAATGACAGAGAGGAGGTTGGGTAACTTGTTTAAGGAATGATATTCTAATGTGGAGAGAAAGGTGAAAAAATGAGGGAGTGGAAAGCAACAACCACTTCATCAACAAATAAAAATAACTTTATTTTTCTTGAAAAAGAAGGTTGCACTCCTGAGCTCCTATCTCTTCATCCCTAATAGATGTTACAAAAATGGAGGAGGTTTGTGTAGATAAGAGTGTTTATAAGAAAGACCTCTTTCAGTTTTCAAAAATTAGTTTTCAGTTGCTCAGGAATCCCCTTGGAAGTTGACTACTAAAAATAGAAAAACAAGGTTTTTGCCTTATAGTGTGCTACGAAATTAGCTTTTTTTTGTAGCGCAAATCACCTTTTTTGAACTAGTTGCGCTATGAAACCACTGATTCCTGTATGATTGCAAAAATTTAACCTTAAAATTAATGGAAAATGTGACCTATTTGAACCTGAAGTGAACCTAAAGGACTTTATTTGGAAATGAAAGATGACATTTTAAGACTTCAAACCCTATCACTTACCCTTTTATCAAGAATAAAATGGCTTTTAGACCTCCTTGAAATCATGACCAAAAGCAGAGTCGACACAATGATGTTTTGAGAATTTTTGGGTGATAACAGTGGCTCCATTAGGGATAGTGTGCCCAAGTGGTACACTAAGAACCAGTAGCTCCAGTGCTGCTATCCATCCTCTAGAATAAAACTCTAAAATTCTACCCAAACTGCTCCTCAAGCTTTAATGATTTTTGCAAGAGGGACTCAAACTACACCTACTAAAAAATGCTCAGTCAACCTACCCTGAGCTTATTTACACATTCCTACCTACCCTATCAGCTGCAATTTCCACTTTAGGTCAGAAACATGATATTTCCAATAAAGCCAATCAATTGTCTTTTCTGATATTTGAGGCTCCTGACTGCATTCAACCTAAAAATAACGATGATAGTGAGATGACCAAATCAACTTATAATGTATCTAATCTTCATAATGCAAATGAAAATGAAATACTGGTGTGCAAATCTTTGCCATGTATTCAGTTATAGGGTGAAAGAGGACATGGTTAGTTTGATGATCATCATAACATTCTATAACTTCATATAACTGATTCTCAGCCACACAAGATTTCTTTGATATGCCATCCAACTGCTTTTCTAAATGATTCCCACAAACAATGTAATTTTCCTCATTATTATGATCATTCTTTGATGTAAGCTGCTACAAAGTATGACATAAAAATTCAACCTTTTCCTCTGCTCGAGGGTTATAAAAGCTATCTTCCAGTATTTCTTCTTAGTGTTTGCAATGATTTACGTACTCTTTATGATCAAAATACTGGCAAGTTTGTTGCATCTTTACATTAATCTCAGAGGATGTAACATGATTTTCATAAGTAAACCCTTGCTGATTTTCATGTTGCATTTTATGGGACGTTATCCTTTCTTCTTGGTGTTATAATGTATTGTTATGAAGAGCCTCTAAAATTTATTCATCCATGAATTCATCATCATCATAAAAATCCTCCAAAAATTGAATGAAACTCACAGAATGTTTACAACAATATTTGACCAGCAATAAGGAGGGATGACACTCTTTATACTTCTCATAGAATACATCATGGAAATTAGCAAGAGAATACAATGAACCATTTTCCAAGCCTTTATATCAAGACCATGCTTTTCCTTCTAAAGTGGTCATAAACATCTTCATGAGACAATCTTCAGGGAACTGAACCTTAAGACTGTGTAAATGCATATGGAACCTAACCAAACGAAGAGTAGCATTGCCTTTCTTTTCATCTTTGAATATTGGAAGATCATTTAACCATTCAACCTTTGGCATAGGATTTGGAAAACCAGGGATATGAGACCGATTCATTGGGGCATACCTGGCATTCATTCTTGCAATGGCACTCATATTGAAACTTCATCAAGTTACTGATCTTCTAGTAGTGGAGTCGCCTTCCAATTTGTTATTTGATGTGTGGAGTTGTCAAGGTAGATGCAGCCTCGAACAGCTTCCTGAGCTCCTGCTACCTTCAAAAGTTCAGCTTCTTGATTTCAGGAATGAGTAATCTTCGACTCCCGATAGATGCACCAAAATGTTATCACCAAAATAAGACCCTGATAGGCTGCTCATCAAGTCAATCTTAGTGTAACTATTTCAAACCAATCTCTTGGTTGAGGCTTAGCCTCCTCAGCTTGAGAGGGCTCTCTTAAGGGTTAATGATATTAATTAAAGATATAGATAAATGGCTAACTCTATGGTTTGTGATTTTATATGTTTATAGGTTGAAAGATGGAGACTTTCTCCCATTGGGTTATGGAGTCAGTGACAGAGATAAAGATAACAAATAGCTCTTATTATAAAACTGAGGCTTGTATATACTTCAATGAAAGAGTAACACATTCAAGAAAGTCTCAATAACTTGAAGTTCATAGAAGTCATAGAATGTGGGCATGAATTATGAGTAATGATACATCAAGGTATTTGAAAGGAAAATATTGAAAGTGATTCATCAAAGTTTAATACTTAAAGGAAGTCAGAGCATGAATAACCATGAATTTTGAGTAATAAGTATTAAAACCTTGAAGAAAAACATCCAAATATAAGACCCAAGAACTCAATTCCCTATATTTTAACACTTAAAGGAAGTCAGAGCATGTTCCTCCATGAATTCTGAGTAATAAGAATTAAGACTATTGAAGTAAAATATATCAAAGATAAAAGATAAAGTTCACTGAAGTACACTAAGAATCTTAGATTCAGAAAAGTTAAACTGCTTCTGTGTATATCAGTCCCTTCATAGCATTTACAAAAGTAGTCCTTTTCTGTAACATTTTCCAACCCTGTGTACATCAAAGTTTACATTAATTATAGGCATATAGCATTTACAACAAGTCTGCCAAGTGGCTAGACCATGTAGACTTTACAACTAACACCAAATCTAACTACTAACTAGATTCATGAAACTAGGACTGACACTTATTCGAATTAAGAGTTAGAGTCCTATTATGACTCAAACACCTAATTATTACATTTAAATCAAATTGACCCAAATCTTCCTCGAAAGGAACCATATCTTTTAACCATGTTGGCCATCAACCAAACATTAATATTTGACTGCCTTCGTGAAGTTACTTTGCCTATCATTAAGGAGATATCAGTTTGATGACCTGGCACATGTAGACTAGTGTCTTCAAACTCTTCCTTTAACTAAATATCTCCACTTGTCAAATGACTGATCTAATACTCTTTGTCATGCCCTGATACTCTTTATCTACTGATGTGGAACTGCTTTAAGTATGTTTTACCTTTCTCCCAAATACATGCATAAAATGCCCAAAATTCACCTTCAGTAGTTTCGTAGCGCCCTAGGAAACCGTTGTGTATGCTCCCTTTAACACAATTTTCAAAAATTTAAAAGTTTGAAGATATTTAACATTCTTCAAGGATTGGTGTCAATATCAAAAAGCATAACAACTTTCCCTTTAAAAGTGTTTTTCCTCAAAATTTGGTCTTCACCTTAATGAAAGGCTGACCTATAAATTTATCATTTTCTGCACTGTTTTTATCTGAAAAATAGGTGTTGAGACAGAGCTTATATCTTTTGATCCTTGATAGTTGTTACAAAAATGGAGGAGGTTTTTGTAGATAAGAATGTTTATAAGAAATCCTCTCTCAGGTTTTTGAAAACCAGCTTCAATTGTCTAAAATCTGCATTATAAAATCATGTTAAAATAGGAAAATTCAGAATTCTGCAAATAGGTCTCAAAGGAAACTTTGAATCTCCAAATTGGAAGCACCTGGGAGAAATTTGAAAGAGGATTTTGTTCCTTGTTATGTTCTTAGAAAAAACCTCCTTCTAATTCGTGAAAATCATATTCATTTTCCTGAAAATTCCTTTTGAATCCAACAGCTCAAAACAGTCCAAGAAACATACAAATCCCCTTGCAGCTCTTGGTAGAAATACATGTAACCTATCTGGATGAAAGCTTGTGTGAAGCTGAGGTCATCCATGATCAGTTAAATCTCTATAGGCTATTATCCAAACACATAGCCTTATTTTTATGATTTCATCTTCATGGCAATTTCCCTTTATAACCCAAACTACCCTCTTAAAAATATGACAGTTGTAAAGAACTTTTTGGATAGCAAGTTGTTTGTCACAAAGTTAAGTTTTCAAATGTGAAAGCTGACTGATACATGCAAAGGTTGAAAAGTAAATGACAGATAGGAGCTTAGCTAACTTTTTTAAGGAATGATATTCGAATGTGGAGAGAAAGGTGACAAAATGAGGGAGTGGAAAGCAACAACCACTTCATCAACCAATAAAAATAACTCTATTTTTCCTAAAAAAAAAGGCTTCACTCCTAAGCTACTATCTCTTCATACCTAATAGTTGTTACAAAAATGGAGGATGTTTTTGTAGATAAGAATGTTTATAACAAAAACCTCTTTCAGTTTCCAAAAATGAGTTTTCAATTTCTTAGGAACCCCCTTGGAAGTTGAATACTAAAAATAGAAAAATAGGGTTTTTGCTTCATAGTGTGCTACAAAATTAGCTTGTTTTCGTAGCACGAATCACCTTTTTTGAACTAGCTGTGCTACGAAACTGTGGATTCTTGTATGATTGCAAAAAGTTAACCCTAAAATTAATGGAAAATGTGACCTATTTGACCATGAAGTGAACCTAAAGGACTTTATTTGGAAATGAAAGATGAAATTTTAAGACTTCAAACCCTATTACTTACCCTTTTATCAAGACTAAAATGACTTTTAAACCTCCTTGAAATCATGACCAAAATCAAAGTTGACACAATGATGTTTTGAGAATTTTTGGGTGATAAGTTACATGCATGTATGCATTAACTAACTGAACTCACAATTAATTCAACAAACTGTTTGAATTAATCTAACTGGACTTGACTCAGTTAACTAAGCCAACTAATTACAACTCATCCTTATCTCTTTAACTGATGGATAAATTCCTCAATCAATGGAGAAATTGTTGCATGTCCCCACATAGACTTCATGTTTGATTTTCTACAACTAATTAACTCAAAATGAATTAATTAATTATTTTACAAACAGTTGCTAAGATCAAATTCGAATTTTTACTTCTCTATTTTAGTTAGGGACTAACTAAAATAGGAAGATATCCTGAAATCTTATTTATAGTAGTACTAAATTTAGCTCTTCTATATTTAGCATTTCTTGTTGCTATTTTCAACATGTTGGTCACCATTATCTTGATTCTAAAAGAAAACTTTAGTTAGCAAGTTGCATAGGCATCGTTCCCCTTAGGACTACGTTTCATTAATGAGTATTCAAAAAGACATGCCAATTTATCATACCTTCATTGTTCAGACATAAATTAACCTCGCAAAAAGCTATGGAATGGGTAAGGTGAAGTGGATAAAAACAGGTAAAAATAGGCAAATCTATCGACCAACATCTCCACCCCACTAGATTATATGCATGTCCTCATGCATCTCATTTCCTATGAAGGTCTAGATTAGATCCACTATAACTAAAATAGAGTTGTACAAGATCATACCGTGCGGCCATATCTGTCCTGGGAGTTTTAAATCCAACCGAGCGAAGGATATCAATCCACCAAACTTCTTCTACCACATAAGTCAATGTGTATTGCTCGGAAAGAAGCCAAATGATGCGGCATTGAAATCTTAGCCTTATCCACTGGACCCCACAGTGTCGTATGCATGCAATATAACATGGAATTCTCTTAAAGGCCCTGGAAAAATTGGGGGCCCCAAAAGGTTCTCTCACATGAACTGCTAATGATCACAACATCCAACGCTCCTAACAAGCTTCTTGGGCTTCCTCCTAACAAGTACAGATTTGCCTCATACACATGTCAATGCACTACTTGTGTTTTGTCAACATCTGGTCCTTTTGTCCTTCTAGTTGTAGGAACGTTCAATGTCTATTATAAATATCCACATATTGACAATGTTCGATTCTGATCAAAAGTGGTTGATTTGCTTGATTTTCTTTGAACTTGTCAAAGGCCTTTTTACACTTTACCTGATTAATCACGAAGGACATGAATTCTCGTAGTTGAATGTCTCCCACATATGGTACTAGATTAAATGACTGATCATTCTTTAGGATGCAATTATGCATATAAAGCTCGCACATCAACTATTGGTTTAATTGATTGTGGGTTCTCAAAATCCTCAAGAATTGCATGGAGTCTTCCATATCATGGCTTATCTCCTAATGGGTACTCTCCAAGAAGAAGAACATGTATTGTTCATGGAGGAACAGGGCATACAAATTAGTAAGAGGCCTACACGCTATGACCTTATGTCAGGAAAAACATCTTGTCTTTGTCTTATTTTAGTAATTGGACCTGCCCCTGCAACTCCTCAATCTTCTTATGTAGCTTTTCCTACATATGCTTGGCCTTCTCCTCCTAAGTGATATGATCAGTCACCACTCTCCCTACTTGCTCCTGGATTTCCTTCACTCCTCTCCAGTGATCTTCTACAGGAATAGATCCATGTTGAAGCCTTGAAGTAGTAGCCTTCCATTTTTGAATCTCCACTGTCAACGGGAATTCCCAAGCCTCTACCAAATGGAGAAGTGATTCGGTCTACGTGGCTGTCGAGGTCGTATGCTTGTCTTCTGTTTGCACTATTGCTGAAGTTGTTATATCGGTTCTGGGACCAACATTACTTTTTCACTTTCTTTCCCTTCTCTGTGACTGTATCACCTGTTTTCTCAACTTAGTAATTTCCATTTTTAATTGAATGTTTTCTCTGAACAACAATCGATACCGGTTCTAAATGGGGTCTTTCTTTTTCATTCGCTACTCGATAAATTCTTGTTTTATAATGACCTCCTCTACTTGTCTTGCGACCATTCTTGGTTTTAGCAGATTAACATCAACAAATTTGTCAACCAACCCCTGCTTTACTATCACTTCCTCCACTCATTCATCTACCAGTATCCATGGAATGACTTTAGCGCCCCCTACTACAGGTTCCAATATCACCAGATTTATTTCTAATGACTTAGGAGCCAATATTGGTTCCTAAAGGATGGTATCATTAACATTTCCCTCCTGCAGTTGTTCTAAGGCTGTGATTTCTTCTCCTACTTACTCGAGAATTGATACTAGTCCTTGTGGATCAAAATCAACGACTACATCTCTTTCCATCTTCTTTGAATTGACACTGGCTCTTGTATAATGGTATCAACAATGACCCTCTCTTCTGTTCGTTCACTGGTTGACATTGGTTCTTATGGAGCAGTGTCACCTGCAGCATCCCCTTCTATTTGCTCAGAATTTGACATTGGTTCTTGTGGGATAGTGTCAAGAGTAGCTTCCTCCTCCATTGGTTCGACAATTGACACTGGTTATTGTGGGGCAATGTCAAGAGTGACTTCTCCCTCTATATGTCCAATAGTTGACACTAGTTCTTGTGGGACACTGATAACCATGGCTCCCTCTTCTATTTGTTTGACCATTGACACTGGTTCTTGTGGTACAGTGTCAACAGTGGCCCCTTCCTCTATAATTACTCCAACGAATCTCAATTCCAGAGGAAAAATATTTTCTTTTAATGTGCGGGTAGGGGAGTGGAATTTTCCTTTCCCCCCTTATCAAGGAAGCAAGGAGTGTAGAACAAGGAGTAACATCTTCAATTCCCACCCCACTAACGCCTTTTACCTTAGTTTACTCAGCTTCACCCCTATCCCCTACATTATATGACTGCTTTATCGTCTCTTCTTCCCTTTATTTCTCTACTCCCTGTTGGGCCGTTAATATGCCATTATTATTATCACTTTTGAACACTTATCCCGCCCATTTCCACTATTCTTCATCATATCATTTGTTATAATTTATCATTTAAATCCATTTTATAAATTATTGATGCTCTTATGAATGAATATTATCTATTTCCTTTGTTTCTAATAAATTCATGATTATGAATTATTTTATCAATGATAGTTCTAATAAGTTGGTTATAACATTATTCACCATTTTTAACCTCCAAGATAATTTCTAGATTGAAGATTTGACCATTAAATCTGCCAACTCATAAATTCGCTGGAATAAGAAATGATAGTTTTGCGGTTGAGATTCTGAGCAAATAAAGATGAATCTGGAAAATCCGGAACATGGGTTTTGTCCAGAACGAGCCCAATTAACTTTATAAGAGAACGGTTTGCCCAAATTCGGCTTGTACTGAGAGAAACACAGGGTTCTTTGAGCACGCTTTTCTCAGATTTGCCGTTGCGGCTGCCCTCCAAATCTCAGCTGCAAACCCAAATTCATCTTGCTCTTGTTGGGAGATGGAAGGAAATATATTTTCTTGTTGATCAACTGGTTAGAATCAATCCAATTTTGTAAAAGAAATCATGTTGTACTTATCTTTATTGTAACTTCTCTCTGATCTCTCTATTTAAATGAAAACAGAGATCAAAGATGGGGGATGACTTCATGATGATTTCAGGATGACTTTAGGATGATTTTGGGGGGATGAAAAATGATGAAGAATGATGGTGGATTATTCATAGGATAGGGATTGTTGCATGTTGTAATTTTCAAGCATTTGTTGTTGTAATGATTCCACAATTTGCTGATTAATACATGATTTAGGAGTTGCTGTTCACTCTTTTCCTTCTGAAGTAACCCAGCAGCGTTCGCTGGCGGCTAAGGGCCCAGCCTCTGGTAGAGTACGCTGCTGTTGCTACTGTATATTATATTCTTTCGTTTTATGCGTGGTTTGCTTATCAATTTTATTTGGTAATCTGGTATGTTATATTATTTTACATCACAGCTCTGTCACGTAATCTCATTTTCTAAGACAAAAATATCATATCGATTTTGCAACACATTGTTGTTTCTTTAAGTGCTGATATAAATGGTTTTTACAGGATACTGTTGTTATTCAATTATGGAGTGCCTATGTTGTAACATTTGACCATTGGTATTATTTTCATCTTAGAAATTATATTTCCTTGTGATTGTTGAATCTATGAACGTTGTTGTTCCATTACAAAATACAGTCATATTCTTTATAACTAAGACTGATAATTGGATTACCATATCAGATTACTATTAAGGTGTGCTGTGTGTATTTATATTTGACTTTCCAGCATTGTTTCATATTCCATCATTAATCAATGCTGTTCTATTTCCTTGTGCTGTTCGATTTATCCTTAAAGTAAAGATTGCTATTAATTTGGCTTTGTTGTTGTTCATTTCCATTAATTAAAGTTTGTTGTTCAGATTCCTTTAATTCTAGTTTGTTGTTCCATTTATGGTCGTGCCATTTTAGACTTGTTGTTCCATTTCCTATTTGTTGTTCTATTTTACTTTCTGTCGTTCCATTTACTTGCATTTGTTGCTTTGGTGTGAGAGAAAGTCTAACGCTGTAGTGAGCCTCAGCAGTCGCTGCCTAGCTCCGAGACCTATGGTCCATGCTCTAATTTCCTTTCCATCAGTTTTTAGAGGGATGGGTTATCACTTCCGCACCCTTGACTGATAAGTTTCCTTGTGTGATTTTATCCTTTTGAAGCAGTTTAGTCATAGTTTAGCATCTGTTTACTCTTGTGTTCTCTGAACGTTGTACTACTAAACATTACTTTTGAGTAAACAGCCGCCTCAGACTCAGTACACTCTTGAAATAAAAAGTTGTCCCTGGGTTGACAATTAATGTGAGGTAATTAGGTGTTAAAAAGACCCTTTTTATCGCTCCACATCTTGGCGCCGTTGCCAGGGAAGAGTGTAGCCATTTCTAAAGAGTAGTGTGAATCTGATGAGTGCCTGCTAGGGAAGAGTTGGATCTTAAAAACGGAAGGTAAGAACCTGCGTACGGAGCATGTAAAAGCCCTACTCCCCCGTCCGCTTTCCAACAGGACTGTTAAAGAACCTAAGATAGAAATAAATGTTTGAATTTTTGTGTGAATGATTAGGAAAAA
Organism: Pinus taeda; assembly: GCA_000404065.3. Classification (NCBI taxonomy): domain Eukaryota; kingdom Viridiplantae; phylum Streptophyta; class Pinopsida; order Pinales; family Pinaceae; genus Pinus; species Pinus taeda. The sequence continues at coordinate 145,004 of APFE030220305.1, forward strand.
GATAGAAATTTTTAAAAAATGAATCACATGATCTCACACAAGTGGTGATGTAAGCACCACCCATTTCACTAACCGATTGACAGGAACATTTGAAGAAGGAACACTCCCCCACACTCGGAAATGATATGCTGCTGAAAAAAAAAAAAAAAAATGAAGTGGTAAAGATGTGAAATGAAGGATGATAAATAATGCTCAAAATGGATTTTCATGAAATTCTCCTAAATTCGTAATAAATCAGAAAATTATGTTATTTTACCGCAAGTTTTACCTCCAAAAGAAAAATGTGGAATATATGTATTGACAGTGGTTGACGCTGATGTAGCCAAAGTTGGTGCTGAAGGTGATGCAAAAGGTGGAATCCAAGTAAGCACATAATGTCTGAAGAATTGTTCACGTTCACGAGGTGCTCGAGCCTCTTCTGTTAGTGGCAATCATGTGTTCATGCTGTGAATAGAATTCTACCCATACTTGTTATTCTCCCTTAGCTTTCTGAAGAATTGTTCACGTTCACGAGGTGCTCGAGCCTCTTCTGTTAGTGGCAATCATGTGGTCATGCTATGAATAGAATTCTACCCATACTTGTTATTCTCTGATACCACTTGTTGTATATCTAACCCAAGAATATTATGAAAACATAAATAACCCAAGAATAACAAGATAGAAATGCTTCTTTATTATCAAACCCTTAAGGTAGGGCAACACCATACATTCACTCCTTAAGGAAGGAGAATACTCCACAAGTCATATGCCTGTT
>APFE030220319.1:0-20054 GCA_000404065.3 Pinus taeda
CCAGTGGTGCTACGCATAGAGCGAGTTGGCCCAAAGATCTAGTTTTCACCTAGTTTTTCTCTGCAAATTGATTTTTTCTTTCTTCATGGATGAATTTATGATTGTAATTAATTCCATGGTGTGTAAATGTAATTGTGAAATGACCTTAAAGGGTAGATTCATCATTTTTAGGTGGTTTGGGGGTCAATGAATCAGTTTCCATGCTTATAGAGGCAAGTTGTTCCACTTCCTATATTCCTGCTCCTTGTTTGGAAATGGTTGTAACAATTCCTTATCTCTTGGATTCGATCCTTGATGGCTATCATAGGTAGTTTTGATGTCTATATTATGTATTTTTTGAGTCATTAAAAAAATTTGTACTCTCTTGGATGCTATGAGCTACAATGTACACATTTATCAATAGTTTGGCAAGGGAATAAACTAAGATTTGTAGCTATTTTTATTGGATACTTGTGGTAATGTGTTTTTGTATAGTTTCTTATTCTGTCATTAGGTTTCCTCACGTGTTATGTATGCCTCAATCTAATTCATTCTTCTAACTAAATGAAATCAAGATAGATAGGTAGAATACATTGGTTACAGTGCTCTGCCTTGGGAGATTATTTAGTTTTTGATGTTTTATATTGTTTGAAGAGGACTCATGATCTTTGCATTCCCTCCTTAGCTCCTCACCAATATTAGACTTACCATCTCACTCAATTTTAAGTGCTAAAACACCTACCTCCCTAGCCTCATAGAACAACCTCGATTCCTGACTTGATTTCCTGGTCCCAAAGCTACCTACTCCATTTGATCCAGCAAAACCCCAAACAAAATCAATCAGAAAACCCTAGAGCTACTATACCTAGCATAAAATCCATATCTGATCTAGTCATCTTGACTGAGATTCAGAAGGAGAGAGCCCTCTCCCAACCTGGGATGGATAGCTACCAGGTTAAGCTTGGTTTGTGGTTATTCTAGGATTACCTCCCTTCCGCCTGAGGTCAATCTAGGCTCTAACATATTGGCGACCATACTGGGGAATGTAGTTTAATGTTCCTCAGCAAAATTTATCGACTTTAGATCTGATTGTTGATGGTGAACAACGATCAGACACTGGAAGGCTAAAATCATTCACCTGGCGACTCTAAATAAATTTTAAGATCAGATCCAAGGACTCCACTAGAGGATGAACTTGACCAGTAGGAACATGAAAGGACAATATGGAAACATCAAGTATTCAAGTTGGAATTTCATCCAAGACATTAAGTTCTTTGTTATAAATTATTTCTTTTCTTTTCCTGAGAATGTCAAGAAGGCTTTGCAATCTATATTGTATTTGAGAAAAGATCCTAGACCTACAATTGATTCTTTCCTTTTGAAGATTGTGAATACCAGATATTCACCTGCCTTTGATCTTGGTCAAGACCCTTCTTATGAATCTTGTGATGACCGTCTTCAAACTGATGAGCCTCAAGAGACCAAGACCAATTCTGCAGCTTTTGTATATACTCATATACCTTTTAAAATTCCAGATCGATACAAACCTCTGATTTTACCTCTTATATCCCATGTTTTCCCTAGAAATCATGACCTATATCTACCAAGATTTGATGGTGAATGCGACAACATCACTTCCGAGAGACATGTACTAAATTTTGAGTCTTTTCTTGATCTTTTTGAAGTTGATGAAGAGGATGTCAGTATTAGGCTTTTTTCTCTTTGTTTGCAAGGTGAAGTAAAGAATTGGTTCAAAACCCTGCTTGATGTGAGCATCTTAGACTTCTAGTAGTTTTTCAAACTGTTCCTCGACAAGTGGGTGGTTAGAGAAAACCCTTTCTTGATTATAGAAGAGTAAAACTAGCTAAAAATATAGCAGGGGGAGACAGTACAATAGCTTTATACCAGGTTTAACCAAGTCTATTTTTCGATGTCAGTTAATATAAGGCCTCCTCCCGGATCCACTCTCTTGCACTACCCGGATGCCTTTGATCTAGAAATGGAGTTTCAGCTGAGGGAAAGGAACCTAGCAACACTTGAAGAGACACAAAACAATGCAGTAGATGTAGAGGCGAATCTACTGTTGATAAAGGTAAAGTTGAAGGTAGAAGAGATGAAGAGCATATATCGAGAGGAATCGACATATTTAGAGGTAAAGCTCAACATTTTGGTAAGTGCAATGGAATAGATGATGCAAAAGATCACCACAAGGAATGAGTATGATGTTCAAGACCATGGCTCGTTGATTGAAGAAGAATAAGTGGATGATCCAAAACATTTTCATTCTTATCCTAATTGTCATAGATATGATAATGATTGTTTTATAGATCATCTTGGAGAAGAGAGATCTGTTGATTTGACTTGTATGCTTGATGATGTGTTTTACACTGATGATTTTCCTCAGTTTGATCAGTATGACGATGATTATGTTCTCTAAATAGGAGTTAGTCTTGCAGACAAATCAGAAGCTGGTATATGGAAGGAGGAAGTTCACTTTTAGTAGCTCAATTATTGTGATTAGCCATTGCATATCAGCTATGGAAGTGAGGAGGAAATTGCAGAAAATTAAAATTTTATAATAAGTGAAGGATATTTGCCTTTTTGTTTTTCTTCATTTTAGTTCATCAGAGACAACTTTCATGCAATCAAAAATCAATTGTCGACAAGTTTTTATTGGGACCATCCAGAGGGAAATGAAATCCTTGTTCAAGACTTCTCATATCTAGCTTTGTAGCCTTCGAATGCCATTAAATGTCAGGTTGTAGATGAACACTTGAAAGCTGGAACATATGATCAAATGATGCAAGATGATTCCGTACCATTCAGTTTTGAATCATTTCAGTTTTTGAAGGGAAATTTGCATAGTATATCTTCAAATGAGTATCCTGTAGAAAATCATGCAATCTCATTAGAACCAATAGAAAATGGGTTGCAACAGTCATTTCAAGTGTTTCATGATCCAATAGCTAATTTGTTGGATGATGTCTACAGTCAAAGTCCTTCTCCATTAGCTACTTGCGAGCTTGAAACGAATATTGATACAAACTTGATCTGGAAGCAAGTTTATTTGTCATTATTAGTAAGAGTCTTGTCACAAAGCTCAGATGAAAGTTTGCATTCATTGTATGAGGAGAAGCAAAGTAATGCATTGGATGAGTTAAGCCCCAGTGCACATGAATTTCAAGATCATTATGCAGCATTTTTGGAGGCAGATATAGAATCCATATTATTCAACGAATTTGTTTACAAGTTTTCATGGGAGTTTCCTTTCAGTAGTTCTCCCTTATTTTTCATAAGAATTCACTTGTAGAGAATTCAAACAATAATAACAATGCTTACCTGGTTTCATTGGTTGTTTCATTTCACTTAATCAGGTGATGAATGGAACATTTACAGTAGGTTTTATTGATTAAGCTCCACTTCCAGCGTCTTTTCCAATTTGTTAGTTTTCTTTTAGTATTTAGTTAGTTTTAAGTCAGTTTGTGCCTTTGAGTCATCAATATTCAGTCATGCATTTCAGTTTAAGTCTTTTTTCACTCCATTGCCCAATGGATGAGGCACTAATCTACATGTTCCCAAATACCTATAGTTCTTGGCACCTCCAAGGATCTACCATCCCCATTGGAATCAATGTTAATATCAGTGTCTTCACACTACCATCAATGATGAAAACCTACTCTTTTGCATTTCACAGTAGGAGTCTCTTTCTAATGAGGTTGCATTCCATTAGGTCATGGGTCCACTGATGGTAGGGTTTGTCTCAAATTTTCCGTCATGGTATGTACTTGTTGGTCTAGTTCCATACTTTTCAGTCATGATTCATGTTCATTTTGCAGTTTTTTCCATCAATTACATAGGGTTTGGTCTCATTAGGTTTCAGGGTCCCATCATGGTCAAAATTTGATGATTACATGCCAATAATGATCAGCAAGGACATGAGGTGGCCAATAATGACTACTGCTCCTAAGCATCTAATGATGTTTCCAAACACCTGCCACTACAAAAAATCAAGTCGTCATGAGCACCAATTCACCTCCAAAAGCAAAGGAGAAACAAGCACTAAAACCCTAAATTCCTTTCCCACTGAGCTAGGGTTGGCTATGGGATCAGAGATATCTAAGTAGAAGAGGCATAAAGGATATTAGAAGGTACGAGGCCATCTCATATCATCAAACATCAGGTTTCCATCATTTGTCACGAAGTCATTCCAAGGAACAAGACATTCACCACACATAAGGGACGATTTTTCTTCAAACTATGCTTCTGAGCAAGAAAATATGAATTTAACAAAAGTGAAAGAGATTTTTTTCCATGATTAAACCAACATAGAAAACCTCTTTCAGTGTTTGCGCAGGTTTCATGGTTTGGGATAAATGTCAAAAACATCATTTGTCTCACGAGGGTTAATGCACCTCTATAGCGACCTTGGTAAAATCAACTTTCCTCCTATATGGAAGGATCAAATAACTTTCTTGATGAGTCAAATGATAAGTAGACACAAATATCTTTCCAATGAGCTATCACGAGATCAATTTGGAGTTGAGGAAGACCTTCAAAGGTTGACTGCAATAGCACTCTTCATTTAGGCAATCTCATTCTGCACATTTTGACCAGTCTTGGGATATTTGACCTTTGATAGGGAAAATGAGATTTAAATTGAAAGATTCAAGATTTTATGGAAAGTAGACTCAAGAAGATTTCAAATGCGTTATCACACGCCCAATTTTGACACTAGGAAGTCCTTAAAAGCTGTCCTATAAAAAGGCACTACACACGTGGGAGGCACTACGCACCTAGCAAGGTTTTCCTTTGTTAATTTTCACTCGCGCTACGCACCTAGAGGCCAAGCCCAAAATCATTTCAACTCAGTCCATTTTGCCTCAAATTTCCCATGTTACCTCTTTTCAAGTAATTACATTGATCTTTATTATTGAAAAGGGTTTTTGCATCGATCCTTGGGGACTCTTTCACTCATCAAATCAAAACCTCAGTTTTCACTAAAGTGTCTCATAAATTTAAAAAATCACTAATTTATTGCTTTTCTATCTCATCCATTGGGTGTTTCCTAAACCCCATTCCCTCATATAAATTTCCTAAACCCCATTCCCACATACAAATTTCCCAAACCCTACACACTTTATCCTACTCACTCTTTAAACCCTATTTACATCCCTAAAACCTATTCATACATACATTTCCACACCCTCTCCCCATACACTCTGCCCATTCCATTCCTTCATCCTATTCCACACTATTATCCACAAACCATTCATATATAATCACATTTTTCAAAACCAAGTGAAAACAAAGGAAAGAGACAATGAATATGACTATGAGGAAGAGACACTCAATGATACTTCCATGGAGAGACATAAGCAACAAAGCAAAGCCAAAGAGAAGATGCACGAGGATGATATAAATGATGAACAAGAAAGAGAAAAAACATTTGGAGGATAAGAAAAGCCTAATGGAGCTTGAAATGTTGAATCTGAAGAGGAAAAATGACAAATAGGACCATGTCACTTTTACTTTCGTTGAGCAAGAGATTGAACATGACCGGGAAACTTGGCATGAGAGGGTTAATATACACCTTGAGGAACTGATTAAGAAGGCCAACGGAGACAAGAAGATGCTTTGCCACATGGCTTACCACTAGCCCATGAAAGAAACTAATGGTGGTACCTTGTGCCAAATCTGGGCAAATTTTGATAATTTTGGTCATTTTGAAATAGTAAACACAGAAAATTGTCCTAGGTCTGTAGCACCACCGGTGCTATGCTTTTCATTGGACGAATTTTTGAAGAAATGGCTTACATATCTGGATTCAGCATGATGAGAACATCAAACCTAGAAAATATCAGCAATTTTGGAGCAAAACTTGGTCACCAAAAGGTCAAAAATATATGGAAAAATGACCTCTATGCCTCGCTTTGGACAGACAGAAGTAGCCGTGGAAAATTTCACTTTCGAGGGGCCAAATGACATCCAAATGAAAAGCTTCAAGATTATCCAGAAATTAGATAGGAAGATCTTTCCAATGAGCTACCGTGAGCTCAATTTGGCTAACAAGAAGGCCTCCAAAAGTGGATATAAAGCGGTGTTATGCACCTGGCTAGTGGCGCTATGCATAGAGTGAGTTTGCCCAAAAATCCAGTTTTGGCCTAATTTCTCTGCAAATTGACTTTTTCTCTCTTTATGGATGAATTTATGATTGTAATTAATGCCATGGTGTGTAAATTTAATTTTGAAATGATCTTAGAGGTCATATTAATCATTTTGAGGTGGTTTGGGGGTCAATGAATCCGTTTCCATGCTTATAGAGGCAAGTTGTTCCATTGCCTATATTGCTGCTCCTTGTTTGGAAATGGTTGTAACAGTTCCTTATCTCTTGGATTTGACCCCTGATGGCTAGCATAAGTGGTTTTGATGTCTATATTATGTATTTTTTGAGTCATTAAAAAAGTTTGGACTCTCTTGGATGCTATGAGCTACATTGTACACATTTATCAATAGTTTGGCAAGGAAATTAACCAGGATTTGCAGCTATTTTTATTGCATACTTGTGGTAATGTGTTTCTCATAGTTTCTTCTTCCGTCATTAGCTTTTATCATGTGTTATGTATGCCACAATATAATTCATTCTTCTAAGTAAATGAAATCAAGATAGATAGGTAGAATACATTGGTTACAATGCTCTACCTTGGGAATCCATTTAGTTTTCGATCTTTGCTACTGTTTGAAGAGGACTAATCATCTTTGCATGCCCTCCTCACCATCTCACTCAATTTTAAATGTTAAAAGACCTAGATACCTTGCCCCATAGAACACCCTGCATTCCTAACTTGATTTCTCAGAGCCAAAGCTGTGTGCTCCATTTGATCTAGCAAAAACCCAAACAAAATCAATCAAAAAATCCTAGAGCTACTATACCTACCGTAAAATCCATATCTAATCTGGTCATTTTGACTGAGATTCACAAGGAGAGAGCCCTCTCACGACTTGGTAGGGCTAGCTACCAGGATAAGCTTGGTTTGTGGTTATCCTAGGATTGCTTCCTTTCAGCCTGAGGTCGATCTAGACTCTAACAGAGTCTCTTTCTCATGGATATTTGAGACAATTTGGTCTCATACTCCCTCCAATATGATTCTCCTCACCTTGGATACACACTTATTCCATTCTGCTAGATCCATTATAGTCCAACATTGCCTCCATGTGGTCCTTCCAAGTAACTCAATTCAAGCTTCTCAAAAAAAATACTTGATTCTTAGTCCATAGAAATCCATCCTTCTACCTCTGAAGAATTTATTCTGCAAATTTGATCCCCCTGCAATAATGACTTAAAATTTTTTGCTCTACTCTAACTCCTTCTCTGCAACCATGAAAAACTAGGTTGTAGATTCGAAGATGCTTATAAAATTTATTAAATCACAAGGCTTGAAGCTAATCTACTTCTCTATGGAATTCAATAAAGATCTACAACATAATTCATAGACATGCAAGAGGAACAATCACACATGCACAGAGATTTATCTAGGGGAAAGAAACTACTAAAAACCCCTTCCTATCTGTATTTCATTAATCAAAGAACAAAAATGAATACATACACTTTCTCAATCTTGAGCACAACCTATATGTGTATAGTCTATCTCTCTGCCTAACTAACTAACTTTGGCCAACACTTAGCTAATTTTTATGCCCCCCAAGCTCCTATTTCCTTTCATTGTTCCTTGAGGAAATTAGCACCTATTATTTAGGAAATTTCCTCAATTTGGTTGCACAATTACTCTAGGCTCATCCTCAGACTACGTGCACCAATTATACACTTCAAAATAGCCTACAACTAATAGTACATTGTGTTGGAATCTCCATCTCAAATGGATAAACCAAATTCTCTGTATACCTCACTTATTTTGGGTTGATTGATTAGGTAATTGGTTGATCACTAAGTGTGGTTGAAGTTACACTTCCACAACTTTACCTTCCACTGGTTCCTCCAAAAATTAGAACTAGTTTAATTGACCATAACTCAACTTAACTGAAATAGATTGCTGCACATTAGAAACCAATCATACTAAACTGAAATCAACCTTCCCCAACTTCAATTAACTGAGTGACAAGTGCCATCTCACCTCAGTTAACTAAATCCAAGATTTCTGCTGAAATGGAAATTTGAATTTTCTCTAGTTTGACCAAGACAAAGTCAAACTGATATTTTCTTGTTGAATTTTTAACAAATTTCAGGAAATTTTGCCAAAATCCAATTGTGTTGTCTATTTCTTTAGCAAAGCATTGCATTCGAAGTCATCCTTGGAAGTGGAGGTATAAGGTGTATTATTTCCATGTATTCGTATTGTGTTTTCTTCTATTGAATGAAAATGCCTCCTCACTTTGAGGAGGGCCTCGAGACATAGCCCACATCGGGTGAACTCCGTTATCAAGTTTTGGTTCCTTTTTCTCTTTATGTTTGCCTTTTATTTCCCTATTGTGTTATGTATATGCAGTTGTGGTTACATGCTCTTTTAATTGCATTTTTGTATGCATAATTGAAGTAAAAATATCTAGATCAATGATTCTTTAGTATTCGATTTTATAAAACAAGAATTAGATGAGAAGTTTATGTGCAAGGTAGAAAAATCTAAATCTTCTAGGGAAGCATGGAAGATCCTATAAGCAAAATTCAGTTCAAAGAAAAGTGGCATGCAGCAACGAGTTGTGTCACAATTCTTTGAAGAATCAATAAAGAAGTCAGCCACAGATCTTAGAGTATATGAGCAAGACTTTGGGAGGACAACAAAGCTTGGAAAATTCCTCTCAAATGTGGATTATCCCCATGAATATTGTAAAAGAGAAATCCATTATGTAGACATTCATATGGATGAAGAAGTTGCATTAAAGATTGTAGAGAGAGAAGTTGAAGGCTTGTTGTGTGAAGCAGAGCAAGAGGATATTTGCATGGATGGTCAAGATGATGGTGAATACCATTGTGATGAGACACATGTGAATGATGATTTCAAAATGATAGGTGGATTGGTGAATCCAACCATAACTAATGAACTTGGTGAAGATATCAATTAACACATGCAGGCTCGGATATGCCACCATAGAGTGGATAAAATTTTTGTTAATGATAGTTATAATCTATTTTTTGAAATAGGGACTACTCGTGGAAATATGGAAAGTACCATGTTTGATGAAGAAATGAATGTTGAAGCTCCCATTGTAACATCAAATTATGAAGTAGTTTGAAGTACTCATGAAGTAGTGTTTGATCTAGTAACAACTCATGGCTAAGAATAGGATAAAGTGATTTAATATATTTTGATGAGAATATCCACCAATTACATAATAGTGGAATATAGTCTCAATATAGTTGAAGAGGTAGAAAAGGAAGAGGGAGAGGAGAAAGCTCTCATTGTAGAGCGTAATGAAGGTGTTTTTAACATTATTTTTTAAAATGCAAGTTTTCAAACTAGCATGGGAGTTGAAGTTGAAAGAAAAGTTATTGATAAATTTGATACATATTTGGAGCTCATTGAAGAACGAATTGAGAATTCAATCGAACAAATTGATGACAGTCTTAAATCAATAGTTGGAATAAAATAATTAAATGAAGTGGTGAATGAGAAGAATGAGAGTGATTATGATTTTGCATGTAAGCCTAATGGGGATCATGGCTGTGAAGATTATGGGAAAGAAGTGGTTGTACCTAATGATGAAAGTGAAGAGAAAGACATGAAAATTTGCGAAGAAGAAGAAGAAAATGTTGAAGAAATATTTCAATTTTAGAGTTTTAAAGAAATTGCATTTTACTATGCGCTAATGTTATGCCATCACAGGTGTATGATAATGACAAATAAAATGTTTGTTATAAGCTTGATGATAGTGAGCATAAATGGTAGTATTCCATAAGTGAGAAGATTATTGAAGAAAAAATTGGTCAAAATAGGCTCAACGAGCCTAAGGTAATTTTCAAAACATTTACAAGAAAAATCAAGAGGAAACTATAGCAAGAAAAGGTGAACAAGCATGGAGCTTTGCGCAAGAAAGCAAAGTTGAAAATAAGGTGAAGCTAAAAAATTTCAAGGGTATAAAATCTAGAAACAAAAACAAAAAATAAAATCCAACATTGTAAAAGATTTGAATAATTGTAAGCATAGCTGAGACTTAGATCAACACACATGTTTGAGTGGTGATTGAATCAATTTCTATTGTAAGCGTAGTAGGCATAGTTGAGTCATGTTGAGTCATATGACCATAATGTTGAGTCATGTTGAGTCATATGGCCATAATTAAGGGGGAGTGATGAAAATAGTAAATTACTCTCATATGCATGCAATACATGGAGATTCAATGCGAGTTAGTTCAAGATCAATCTATATTTCGGAAATTCCAATTTAGTGTGAGTTTGCATGAACAAGTTAGCGAGAGTTGAGTTAAGTCTAGTTAGAAATAACATGATTCTATATTTAGTGAATTAGGTCCTTATATACATGTAGTTGGGTCATTGTACTCTCAAAAGAAACATAAGGTTGAAAGGCCAAGAGTTCAATGGATGGCTATATGTGAGAAATTTTATGAATAGAAGTGCACTTTTTTGTGTGAATTTATTTTTCCTCCTCTACCTTTACAACAAAAGAGCCCCAAGGATGATAAATATTTGGTTGCAATTGCTTTAAAATTCCACTCTATGCGTGAGGACCACCCTATTTGGTGTCTAGACTCTATAGTGCGCAATTCTAGGAGAGTGTCCAACCAAATAATTGTCATGCATAAGGCCCATATGCACTAGTATTTATCATCATAACCTTATTTTACATACATATGCACACTTTTCAATTGTAGTCCTCCTGAACCAACTCTTTCCATCATTTGAAACTTGATAGAATTATTAACCCTTAATATTAAGTTTGAAAAGTTTGAATTCACCTGGTACATATATTCAATAAACCCTCATAGTAAATTCTCTAATAAATCTAGACATCATAATCATATTTGCATGGAAATCTTAGACCCTAAAACCCAAAAGAGTATCTAAAAAATAAATAAAAAACCATGGCTTTCAATTCCAACTCACATCATTGTTACTCTTCTTCATTATTTGTTCTTAAAAGCCAATATCAACCCTTCTCGTCAAAAGTGTCATTAAAAAGATTAAAAAGATAAACCAGCGTTGCCACCATAATTATCAACACCATTATATCAACACCATTGCAAACAAGTTTATACGTACAAGAAATAAATACACATTGTTTCGCATATGCATATATATATATATGGTGGAATTAATAAAAAACAAATGCCGAAGGAATTGAGTTTTGTCTCTTCTTCCTCGATAGTCTCCAACTTTCGCCTCTAACATTAACCTCTAGATGTCACTAACTGTCCATACTATTTTTTAAATTATGGAATATTGCAAAGCCCAAGCTCACCTTCTGAAAATGGGCATAGTTTAAATTCACTATTTAATTTAATTATATCATATATGCATAGTTGTTTATCAAGTTAGTTTATTTGACGATAGGTGTGTTTATCAAGGTACTTATCTATTGTTTATGTGACCAATTAGTTAAATTTCATATATTTCCCACACCACTTACTTTTATTTAACTTTTCAAAGTCTCGAAGCCCCATGGCACATCAAACTCTTCATTATTTGGGTGAAGTTTAGTGATAACTTTTAAAGATTTGGGTGATTTTATCTACTCTATGAGTTGCAATTTTTCCAATAGAAATGTCTCTGCAGAGGGTTGTTGAAATAACACACCTTCACTTGCCTTGTACATCCAAATCAGTATTTATTTTATTATCAGAGAATAGCAGTGAGAAAATAGTTATGTACACCAGAATAAGAAACACCGTCAAATCATTGTGAGGAAACTCGAGGCACTCGGAAGTGGGATAATACAATTGAAAATAGTTTTCTATCTCCTTAGCCAATTATGTACCGCATTTTTTCTATGTTACTGTGGCATCCGAAGGTTTTATATTGAAATATATACCAGCTTTATGCTTGCAACTGAGTTTCGCATTCTTACAATTTAGCAACTGAGTTTGGCATTCTTACAATTTAAAGTTGAAGGTGGCATGATTTCTTTCTTGTGTGTACTGGAATGGAGATAGAGAATTATAATCCATAATGCAATGCAACAAGTTTTAAACGAATAATAGTCTATGTAATTTTTTGATTTTTTTGGAGCAAAATCTAAATACAAAATTATGTACAAAATTATGTGGTCTTTGACATGATTTCACAAAAATATTGACGATTGAGATAACATATTTCTAATGTATTATGTTGAAATGTTTTTGTTCAATTTTGTTTTCTCATTTTTATATATAGTTAAATTAATTATAGAATATGGATTTATTTTTTTTCTATCTAATAAATGGATTGGCTCCAACTTAAACTTAATCTTGTAATTTTTTATATGTGGGAAAATTTATTATCTGAGTTTTTAAATCATTGTCAATAGTTGGCTATTATCCATGAATACAAGCTAACTCATCATTATTATTAAAAAAAACCTACACTACCCAGAATTACTAATTGATTATCTATAAAGTAGCGGAGTTTCACTACTTTCATGGAAACAAACTCTTAATCCACGCAAAGAAGTCCTAGGTCATACTCTAGACCATATAAATATAATTGAATGTGTCTTTATCATTATTTTAACATCTCAATATTATGATTAAATTATAATAGATTAGATTCAATTTATGAAAATATTAGTTTTATTTAAAGATTTCATGTATTTTTCAAAATATATTATTAAATAAATTTTGTCTGAAATTTAATTAGAAATTTTTAAAAGGTAAGTTAGAGTTGTTAAATTAATACCACAGTTAAATCTACATATAAATTAGTTTTAGATGAAATTTTCAAAAAGTTGTGAATTCAAAATTTTCCAAAATTAAAGAAAGAAAAATTCAGTGAACATAAAATTTGATTACCCAATTTATATGTGCCAATAGGCATACTTATTTTGGAGTAGGGTTTAAAATTTTAATTTATTTTGCAATAGGGTTTTAAGTTTTATTTTAATTTTGAAATATGAATACTATAATTTAAATTTAATTATTAATAATTATTAAGTGGATGGTAAAGATTTAACCTTCAAACAATATTTTAAAATATTTAGATTTATTTCAAAAATAGTTGTGTCCTTTTTACTATTTTAGTTAAAGCCATTAATTTTTTAAAAAGTTATGTAATTTTTGACTTTTTCGGCATGTGGTACTGATAAGCATGGTATTGGCTCATGATATTGGCCCATGATATTGTAAGAATGCCTATTTACAAATTAAGAATATCAATATAAAGTGGAGGTGAAACTTTATGGTTAAGATATTCTAAATTGTTTTTGATAGTATTTTTCAATTAAAAAAGTGAAAATCATCTTTAAATAATTTTGGATTTTTGTAAAATTATATGAAATTTTAGACTTACAATATTGATAAATGATGGTATTCACTCATAAAATATTGTAAAACTATTTAAAATGAACCTCAAAACAATATTTCTATAATAATAATGAGAATATTTAAAATAAATTTAATAATCTTTTAATTTTTAATAATTTTTTTTTTTCTCGGTAAAAGCTATTTCTATTAACTGGTAAATATGATAATATTACAAGATGGGGCGGCTGGAGGAGCCCGCACTTCGAATATTTTACAAAATTTCCCCATTACATAAGAGCTCGGGAATCTCACCAAAACTCACAGCCAATTCAACAAAACAAACAACCAAATCAATTGGCTTTAGAGAGATACTAAGAGAGAAAGAACTTAAGATAACCATATGACCGGAGCTAGAACCCTCGACCAAGAAACGAACATACGCCACAGCAAGTAGAAGCTCAAAACTGGGCAATGCTTCCAAAGCAGCCTCACAAGAACCAAAAAGAGCAACCTCACGAACCACTTGTTCATTTTTCCTCTTCCCCTGCGTCTCTTGAGCGTGCCGACATGCGTCGTGGCTGAGCACTTCTTTTTCATGCAACATGTTGCCCTCCTGGGTCCTGTCGGTGGTGCCAGTGTCGGGATCCAAAATCAGATTGACAGAGTCACTGAGGGGAGGAATTAGGGAAGGCGAATCAACATGAATCACTGGTTTAGCTTCCCTCTTGGTGGCCATGGCAATTTTGGCAGAAGAACACTCAATGCTCTGGGATGAATTGGGGTCAATGCAGGAGATAGGAGGCACCTCGTTAATTTCCTAAGTCACAAGGATGGTTATCTCGGCTGAAATCATAGGGCAGATTGCTTTGAAATTTAAAATGGGTGGATTGGAATGCACTGTTTGGAATCGGATGGCGAGTGGGATTGCTAGCAGGAGGGTTCTCACGGGAGGAAGTGAGGTTAATGGTAGTGAGCAGTGGAGCAGGCTGATGGCGAGCGGAGGGACGTTTACAGGTCTTTCCCCAGAGCGAGAACATTTCCCTCGCCGCTTCATGGTGCTCACAATCACTGAAACCTTAACCGAACCATTGCAGAACCCAGAATTGTGCCTCACAGAAACCGAGGGCCCCGAACCGAATCGAAAAGCAGAACAAAACACAATAGAAACTCGAAACCGAGAGAGAGAGAGACTGTATAACGAATATAACAGCGAATGGACAACTTACCCCATGTCGTCGAAGGAGTTCCGGAGCGAAGAACCCAGGTCGAGTGAAAGGGCTGCAAATTCGAGCCAGAACCAACTCGATTTTCCCCTGCGAGGCTAGACTCCCTCTCGGCCTCACCCTCAATTCTCATAACGAACCGAACACCATAATCCTTAACCAACTTCATAGTGGAATGATCACCGGGTGTCTCCATGTAAATAACACTCCTTAGGCTGCGTTGGGCTTCGGCCTCCATTAATGGCGCTGTCTTGCACCGTCCCTTGCCCATTAAGACATTCCTCCTGCCTCTGTTCTAAGCCTAGAGCTCCACGCTACAGAGCAGGTGGCGGCACTATGGGAATTAACTGTGCATGAATGCCATTTAAGGCAAGACGATCACTCTAATAAGAGGATTATAATAATATTTTTATATATTGATGTTTAAATTTTTTTATAAGTGATGGATATTTATAGCATTTACCCATATTTAGTTTATATGATTGTTCTCTTGTTTAACTGGTATCAAACAAATTAAAAAAAGTGGTCAGTGATGGATGATTATAGCATTTACCAATATTTAATTATATGATTCTCCCTCTTCCGCTACAGTTCATGCGAGTGTTTAAGACAAAACCATGTCAAGTAAATTAAATACAATGACAACTGGAAACCATGTGAGATTAATGAAATAAACGAATAAGTCACTAAATTGTCAAATTTAATTATAGTTTCTTATTAGATCTCCCCGCTCCAAAGATTCTCGCACTGTCACGTCAGGTCACGTGGAAACCATGTGAGATTAATTAAATAAACGAATAAGTCACTAAATTGTCAGATTTAATTATAGTTTCTTATTAAATCTCCCCGCTCAAAAGATTCTCTCACTGTCACATCACGTCACGTCACGCACAGTTTATACTGCTACAAAATAATGACTGTTATGCTGGTACAAAACATTGTCTCTTGGGCCAAGATTGTGTGATCGATGAAACGCTTTCAAAAGTAATTCCGTTCCCCAATTGCCTTTTCGTTTTGTGACTACCAGTGTGACAGAGCTCACGATAGAAGAGAAAGATGGGTTTCAATCCGGTACCCTTGCACGCGATTGTGATTCCATATCCAACGCAAGGTCATATAACTCCTATGATGCAGTTTGCGAAGAGGCTTGCTTTCAAAGGTGTTACAGTCACCTTCGTTACAACGCATCACAGACACCAGCAGATCACTAAAGCTCATACGCAAAGTGCTGAACAAGACGATCCTGTTGAGCAGGAAGCTCGGAATCTTGGTCTAGATATTCGCTCTGCTCAGATCTCCGATGGATTACCTCTAGATTTCGACCGGTCCGCCGGATTCAAAGATTTTATCCTCTCTGTCGAGAATATGGGGGGAGAGTTCGAAAAACTTCTGCACAATCTGAACAAGGCGGGGCCTCCTATATCGTGCGTCATAGCTGATACCATGCTTATCTGGTCATTTGAAGTCACTAGGAAATTCGGCATTCCCTGGATTTCATTCTGGACACAGCCGACAGCTCTTTACTCGATCTACTATCACGCACATCTTCTGCAGGATTTTCGTCACTCTATTTGTGAAGGAATTGGTGAGTTTTCAGTTCCTTTGTTTATTTACAGTTACAGTTTTGAACTAGGGATTCCAGGAAGTTCGCCTGAACGCTTGATAGTTACTGACAACTGAACCTGTTTCCCCGTTTACTTATCGTGATTTGGATTTGGGTGCAGCTGACGAGAGAAGCATTTCGATCGATTATATTCCGGGAGTCCCAACCTTAGCTGTAAGAGATCTTCCATCGTTCGTCCGCGAGGTAGATGCGGATACACAGTACATTCTTGATGTGTTATCTAAGTGCATTATGCTAAGCCGCGAGGCAGATTGGGTTCTCGGTAATTCTTTCGATGATCTCGAAAGCGGGGAACTGAATTTACAACCTCCGGTTTTGCATGTTGGTCCGCTGCTTCCATCGGGTTATTTGAACAGTGAGCACTCCGACGACACAAGAGTTGGAACTAACATTTGGTCACAGTGTGACTGCTGCGAGTGGCTGGATGCAAAACCTAATGGTTCGGTTATATACGTTTCCTTTGGGAGTATGATCCATACGACTAAAGCTCAGGTGGAGGAAATAGCGATGGGTCTCAAGGAAAGCGGACAGTTCTTTCTCTGGGCTCTACGTCCAGACATAGTCTCTTCGACAGTCTCAGACTGCTTACCAGACGGTTTTCTTGATGAAACGAAAAGGCAGGGCCTCGTTGTTCCATGGTGCAATCAGCTGCAAGTGTTATCCCATCCCTCCATTGCGGGTTTCGTTACTCACTGCGGATGGAACTCGATGCTTGAAAGCATAGCATTTGGAGTTCCCTTGGTGGGGTTTCCATTTTGGTCAGATCAATTCACCAACTGCAAGCTCATGGCTGATGAATGGAAGATTGGTTTCAGATTAAGCGGAGACGATGACGAGGAAGATAAGGTTGTGATAGTGAGGGGAGATGTATCTAAGGCTATCATTAAATTATTCAGTGATGAAGGCAAGGAGGTGAAGAAAAATGTAGAGGTCTTAAAAGAAAGTGCGAGAGCTGGAGTGCGTCAACGAGGCTCTTCCGATAAAAACATTGAGAGCTTTGTAGAAGGTTTGAGAGCAATACGTTCTAAACTTGAAGAAAAATGTGTGAACGATAGTGAGTGCATTGTTCAGCCCATGTCGCTATTTGCTTAGTCCATTGTGAGTGGTTTCTTTCCGGCCACTAGCAGGCTGCGTGAAATTTGAAGTTTCACTTGGCATCTACACCATGCTTCACACCTTTTTGAAAAATAGTTGTCTGGTCTCTAAGTTCAATGATATTTCTTGCTAGTTCGATCCTTTCTGAAGGCATGTTTCCATGCTTCACACCTTTTTGAAAAATAGCTGTCTGGTCTCTAAGTTCAATGATATTTCTTGCTAGTTCGATCCTTTCTGAAAGCATGTTTCTGATTAGATAATAAAACCATTTTATCTAAATTATCAATTTTAGATATTTTAATTATTTAATTATATCTTTATCATGTTGTTCCTTCTCCTTCCTTTTTTGAAGTATAATTTTTCTTTGTCAGTTTAAAACCAAATTTAAAAACTAAATTAGATTCAATTTTCTTTTTTAAATAACTTTTAGATTGGAGAATTTGATAAATATTTTATTTCATTTATATTCCTTAAAATCTTTGATACACATTTTATAATTTACCAGTCTGTATTGTTAAGCAATTGTTAAAGCACTTTTTTATTGATGATAATTTAGATTTATAAAAGTTTGAAGGTTATTTTTGTCAATAATTAAAACACATTTTTTATGAAGAAATTTCAATTCTCTTGACATTATAAGACTAAAGTCATGTGATGAGTCTTTGAATAAGTATGTCTTGTACAAATATTATATAAACATAACAATATGACATTTAAGAGAAAAACATAAATTTAATAATTGAAATTTTAATTTTTAAAATAAAACATATATATAAGTATGTAATTTTTTTTATTTATATTGGTTAATTAAAAATTATAAATTAATATAATAAATTTTATTTTGCCATGCTTTAATCTAATTGGATTTTTAATTAAAAAATTTAGGTAAGAAAAATTAAATATATTTTAATAATACTCTTAAGATAAGAAAAATAGATATATTTTCAATTTACATAAAATTAATCATTACTTTATTATTATGGTTTAAAAATATCTATATAAATTAGCTTTTTTCTATCAACTTTTTTTTAAAATTAATTTTAGAATGTATTATTAGATTTTTAATTTTTAAATTTAATATTAATATTTTAAATCTATTTATTTAAATTACTATTATATTATATATAAAAAATAAATTTAAATTATTTTTTTATTTTAATAATAATTGTATTACTATTATTTTTTTACGATAAATAAAATATTTATAATAATTTATTATTTTTAATAATAAATATTTGGTATTCCGAGTTATAGGAAATTTGAAAAATTGATTATTGAGAGAATTATAACCCGTAATGATTCTGTCCTTATGTCCCTCGGCTGGAGTAGCCTTCGAAAATTACAGATTACCCCATTACATATTAAAATAATAAAAATAGAAAGAGAGTATTAAATTCTACATAGATAACTCCACTATATTATTATGGTCCTGCGAATAATATATTTTTCTCTGATCCCCAATCATGGATGAACAAATCACGTTTCTAAGTCTACACTATTCTATGTAGATCCCGCTTATTAGTTAATAAGGGTTAATCTTGTGCATCTAGATTTTTATTATGGGTCATTTTTTTTCCATTATTTTTATTTATGGAGTTTTGAACTTATCATTTTACACTTTTTAATGGGATTAACGTAAAAATGATAGAGACATAAATAAAAATGAGAGAACATGGATAATTTAAAACTTGAATAGACATTAAATTATGTTATTGGGAAGTCCATCGTTTTTCAGTCAAATTATTTTTTAAATCATTATCAGTTCAAAAGGTGATATCCAAAAGCAGTGTATCTCTGAAAGATGACATCTTTCGGAAATTTTCTTTTGCAAATGATATTTTTGTATGAAATTTCAAATGATAACATGGTTTTACATTGTTTTGTAGGTAAGAGGTGTATATTTTATGAAATTTCAAATAATGATATGGTTTTACATTTGATAAGGGGTGTATGCAAGAGAGGTTAGTAGTGGTACTGATGTAATGGTGTATTTGACCAAAGAAGTTTTTAGGGGAGAAGGAAAGAAAAGTTTCTATGGGCCATACTGCTAAAAGAAATTTAAGAAGGAAAGGAAAAGAGGATTGAAATTTATGAAATTTATAATATTAGATATTTATGAGGAGATAGTATGAGACTACATGCATATAGGATATTCTATTTAGGAATAATTTCTCATTAGCTTGACTTAATTTAGTGATCATTTTTTCTTAATATTGATATATAGAGAGTCATTCTTTTAAATATAGAGAAATGAATAGGGGCTTGGTGAGTGATAATATAAGTCCCTATGCCATGTGACAAACGTTGACATAAAAAAAATTGGTAAATGGATAATGTACATTACCTTTAGAGATCAAGTATAGTTTTCCATCAATAAGGATGTATGATCTACTCAATTGATTCATTTGTGAAATAAACCCTTTAAAGATATATCCTTTGTCTTTTACAGTAATGAGAACTTAAATTAGTAAAAATTTGTGCCCAAACATGCAACAAATACATCAAAGTGATGATTATAAATAAAAATTCTTTAGTGAATCTAAAATGAAAGGAGCGAAAATCCATCCTCCACCCAAAAAAGGAAGGGGGAGTAGATATCCAATACTATATATTTTAAATCTTGCACCTACTACATCTTGAGAATATTCGTAGATTCTTACAAATTTATTGCACAAGATGTTTCAAAATCAAAACATTTCTAAGATTTGAAAGAAGTCGACCCACCAATA
>APFE030220320.1:8502-50433 GCA_000404065.3 Pinus taeda
GTCATTTGAATCATCCAAGAATTGTTCATTTATGTAATGTAAAGGAGGTTGCCCCCTCGAAGAGGCTGAATTCTAAGGCTTTGATCTATCTTTTCTATCTTTTTTGAGCTGGTTTCATAACAGTCTTAAGTGCTCTTCTTTAGTTTGACTGAAAATTAAAATGTCATCCAAGTAAACAATGACAAACTTACCAATGAACTCCTTCAAGACTTCATTCATCAGCCACATAAAGGTACTGGGTGCATTTGACAAGTTAAATGGCATGACCATACACTCGTACAAGCCTTCATTGGTCTTGAAAGTTGTCTTCCACTCATCTCCTTCTCTAATCTAAATTTGATGATAACCAATTTTCAGGTCAATCTTTGAGAAGTAAGTTGCCACACCAAGCAATCCATCATATCATCCATCCGTGGCAATGGAAACCTGTAACGAATGGTAATCTTGTTGATTTCTCTAGAGCCAGTGGTCATTCTCCTTTTTCCACCCTTCTTTGGACTTAGTACAGTAGGTATGATAGACAGACTCAAAATTTCTCTTATTAGTTCTTTGTCCAATAATTCTTGGACTTGCTTTCTCACTTCCTCATTCCCTTTTGGTGTCATTCGATATGCAGCCTTGATCAGAAGACTTGCTCCCAATATCAAGTCTTTGTGATGAATGATACTTACTTTGGGTGGCAGTTCACTTAGAAATTCATCAACTACAATGTCATGAAACTCATGCAACAACTCTTGAACTTCAATAGGTAAATCTAAAATTTCAGTGTGTAGAAGTACTACCTTTGGCTTGCAAACCATTGCATAGATTACCTCTTCTTCTTCCATCTGTCGTAGAAATTTCTTTCCACTAATCAGCAGTGCTTTTGGGCTACTTGTTTCAGCTGTACCTTCCTCTTTTAATGGTACAAGACTATGCTTGATGCCATCATTTTTGAACTTACAACAATAGCTCTCTCCATCATGTGTCACCTTCCTATCAAACTGCCATGGGCAACCCAAAAGAATGTGACAAGAATCCATTGGCATTATGTCACAGAGCACCTTGTCTTTATACCTGCTTATCTAAAACTCAACTTCACTTTGTTCATGCACCAACAATTGGTGTCCTTTTTCCAACCACAATACCTTATAAGGTGTGGGGTGCTTAATCTTTTTCAATCCCAATTTTTCCACCATTTCTTGGGAGACTAGATTGTTTGTACTTCCACTATCAATCACCAATTTGTAGCATTTTCCTTTTGCCTTACACATTGTCTTGAATAAGGATTTCCTTTGGACTGGTTCAATAGTCTCTGTTGCTGGTTTTAACATGACTTTGTGCATCATCAACACCTCTCTAGTATCTGGCACATTATCTACCTTAGGTGCTTGCACCTTTACTACTTCAGTTTGAGCTATGTATGCACCTCGATGTCCCGTATTGTCATTCTCGGGACATTCAAAAGATCAGTGACCCAGTTTGTCACATCTATAACATTGGTAGATAGTTTCTCTACCTCTTCCTCTACCTCTACCTCTCTGGTAAGGTTTTCCTCCTCTGTTTCCACCTTCTTTCTCTCACTTCCCTTGTTGATTTGAGTTGCCTTCATAATTCTTTTGCGCATGAAACTTTCCTCTTCCATTTGTCCATCCTTTCCCTTTGGAAAAACCACGTCCTCTGCCAGATCTTTGCTTCCTAGCTATCTTTTCTTCTACCTTCTGTTGAGCAGTAAAAAGGGTCTTTTTAAATGCTATTTACCTTACATTAATTATCAATCCAGGTACGATTTGTTATCTCAAGAGTGTACTCAGTCTGAGGTGGTCACTTGTCAAGAGTAATGCTAGTAGTATAGTGCTTTTATAAAAGTAAACCAACGTTGAAACAAACTCTAAATGTAATGGCAAGAAACTAAAATGCTTTGTAACTAAATCATTCACTTAAGAACCTACACCAATCATCATTCAACGATGTAGTAATGATAACCCTTTCCTTTGTAAACTGATGCAAATGAAAAGCAATCAAAGAGACGATCTCCAATTTGGGAACCAGACAACAATAGTCAATGTTCGCTACAGTTGCAGATCATTCTGTTCACACTAGAGCAAATTTGAAATGAAAATTCAATAAACAGAAAAGGAACGACAATTAATCTATTAAACAGATTGAACAACAAAGCTTAAACTACAGGAATAAATTAAGCAGCAATCATAACCGAAAGGAATTGAACAACAACTTTAACTAGTAAATGAATTGAACAAGAATCCAAGAATGGAACAGCAAACCTAGGTAAGTCCATAAAATATTGAATAGCAAACTTAATCAACTGTAAACACACAATGAATCTAGAACGATTGCATCAGTAATAGCAGTTTAGCATAATAAGTATTAACCACAGTTATAAGGGAACAACGATTGCGATGGTAATGGAATAGTAATCTAAATGAACAACAATCACAATTATAGGTAAACCGTAGCTAAATGAACAACAATACCAATCTGTAAACGAACAACAGTGTTACTCTGCAAATGAACAAGACTACCAATCTGTAAATGAACAACAATGTCAATCTGTAAATGAACAACAATGTCCAAATTGGACAATGTGATATGATTTTAGAATGAACAACTTAACATTTTAAGTTGCAAATAATAGTCTCACTTATTCAAATGCGAATTCAATATAATTGCGCAAGTAAATGAAATGTCAAGGAACAATAGATTACTGAATAGAATAAACATAGGAAATCAAACCACACATGACTTGTAATCGGAAAATAATGATACAGAAAGCAAGTGATCCACTAGGGCTGGGCCCTTAGCCACCAGGGACGCATTGCTGCGGTTACGCCAGGATCAAATACGGAACAACAACGGAGTTTATATATTAATCATAAAAGTAGAGTTACAATAATCGCTCTTTAAAGAGAGTCGATGATCAAAGTTTAGATTGCAACAACAAATTCTATAAATCAACAATCATCCCCCTTGGGCTAGCAGCGCTGCCCATTTTTATAGTGGCCAGGCGGAAATACCAAAAATACAGATATCCTTAAGGTAGTGATCCCTCAGGATCAAAGGATCTCGAGGGATTCGCCAGATATTTAATATTTAGTTATCTCTTCATCCTCTTGCACTGATATTGCATTTCTTCTTTCTTTTCTTGGCCCATGCGCTCCGATCTCGATTGCCTTGTTTGGATGCGGTTTCCTATCAAAGGGACAGTGGTTGGTTTTGCCTTTTCCTTTCCTCTGAAATGGTGATCTTCCATTTTCTTCATTTTCTGGATAGAAAAAAGGTAATAATTAGTTATTTTACATTAATCACAAATCCCCTTAACTTTATGATAATCCTTTATCATATACCCATCTTAGAATGTAAAGAAGTTATGAATTCAAGGAAAAGAAAAATAAATAAGTGGCAATTACATACCTTTTCTAATGCTCAACACCTTCAAGGCGCACCGATATTCTTCTTCTATTATCCTTACAGAAACTATGTTGATTTCATCTTGGATATCTAACCTCCAACCATTGAAATAAATTATTGTCTTCTCTAGGGTATCTTCCACATAACCTGCTCTCAATTTCACCTTGCAAAACTCTTCGGTGTAGTCCCTCATTGTCATTATATTTTATTTAATAGTTTTCATCTGTTTGTAAAGAGTTAGCTGGCAATCCTTTGGCAAGAAGTTACTCTTCATCTTTGCCACCATTCGATCCCAGCTCTTGATCAATGGTTTTTCCTTCTTCCTTCTTTTAGCTTGTACATTGTCCCACCATAATGCAACATGGCTTTTTAACCTTGTCACCACAAACTTGACTCTCTTATCCTCATCAATTTCCTTGCACTTAAAATACTTTTCCATCTCACTGATCCAATCTAGTAGATTCTCATCTTTCAAATTGCCATTGTAAATAGAGGTTTCATTCTTTGGCCTTGAACTTGAGCACAATATTACTCTCAGCAAATTAATCGCAGAAGCTTCTTGAATAGTTGTTGCTCCTTCTTCTTCAAGTTCCTCTCTGGCCTCACTAACATCTCCACCTTTAGGATCCCGTTGTCTACCTACTTCCATGGCTTCTAACTGAACTTGCAGTTTCCTTATCTCTTCTCGGAGTTCTGCACTACCCGCGGGTCTACGTCCGCGACCTTGTGCCCTTCCTACTCGCCTATTCATCTCTCTATACTGTAGATACCAACAATGTTAAGGCTTTGATACCACAAATTGATGGCTGCTATCTCAACAGACCACAACGCTGATACAAGGAGAACAACAAATCATTGTTATCTCAAAAAACCATAGCATTGATATAGGGGGAACAACAAATCATTGCTATCTCAACAAACCACAGTGTTGATACAGGGAGAAAAAAAATCATTTCTATCTTAGAAAACCACAGTGTTGATACATGGGTAACAACAAATTGTTGCTATCTCAGCAAACCGCAGTGCTGATACAGGGAGAACAACAAATCGTTTTTCCAGCCACGCAGTTTGTAAAAAAATAGTTTAAAGATCCCTTCGTAACTCCCCAACAAAATATCTTTATGGAAAATCGCTCATGAGTTACCAAATAGACCTTGCTCTACATAAAACCCATATGCCATAATTTCGAATTGTGTCTTCCTTTGATCAGAAATTGACTCGCAAATTTAATGATGATTTTCCTTTATGAATTTTGTTTCTTCTTTTGGCTTGATACAAAGTGCTTTGTATTCTCGAATCTATAATGTAAATGACTCTTTCCAATACACAATATTGGGTGAAAAAGCACTAGATTAGATGATTAACTAAAATGTGATTTTCTAGGTTCTCATTTAAATGTAAATAATAGATAAAATACGGTGCATGAATTCCTCATTCAACACAGCAATTTAAAGACCAAATCAATTTCAATCTCTAGATATTAATATTATGGTTCAAACACCTCACAAGTTCATATGCCAATAACTGTCTCACACACACTTACAAATTTGATTCGTTGATAAAAACCACTGGTCTAACAAATGTTGTTCAGTTAACTTCAATCTCATAGAGAAAAAAAACAATGTACCTCTCTCCCACACCAAAAATTTCAGCCCAAAAATGTTCCTCCTCTCTTCAAAAAAATAAAAGAAACTGTCCAAGAAATGAGTTCATGGATGTGAACCAATTTCCCTTAGCCCTAACTACCTACTAACTATAAAATCATTTATTTTAACTAGATATTCCTAACTAATCTTAACTAAATATAAAAAAAAATTCACAAATAAACTTTAAAATGTTCTAACCTTGACATGTGATCAATACATCACATTGTTAGGTTCTTGATCCGACTTTAATAACTTATCATTTTTATGTGCTTGGCCTAATGCACCTGTATCAATTATAAAAAATACTTACCTTCCTAATGCATGCTTATAATAAGGGAGGAGTTGAAGAGGCTGTGATTTTTTCATTCCCTATTCTCTCAAAAACTCCTTTGTGTTGCCTTGGAAGTCTGTATGTTGAGTTAGGATATCATGCTTGGGATAAACTAACTAGGAAGGGAATAAATTGCTTGGGGAGTGAACTAGGATACTTTGTAGTTGTTACTTGTCGCTGGTTTATCCAAGAGTGGAAACTAGGTTACATGTTGACTTATATATGAAATTTTTTAAACACACAAGTAGTTGAGGGATAACTCACTTCACTAAGCTTAAGTTTAATCTATTGGGGAGAACCCAAACTTTTTGGATTCCCAAAGGAGGGGAAACCTAGCTAAATGTTATGAGTCATTATTGAGGGGTGTTTTTGTTCAGATAAATTTAGGCTTAGAAAAGATGTAGTGCTTTATATTATTTGTATAGGTAAACTTCCTCCATTTTCTAAACAAGAATTTAGAGACACACATATAGTCATTTTAGAATTGTGTATCTTCATTTTTTGACACAACTACTTTTAGGAAGCTCCACAATTGAATGGGAAACCCAAAGACAATCATACAATTAGAGAAAACTGAGAAAAAATCAAAAGTAAAAATTGCAATGCAACTAGGATAAAGTTCTAATTCATATATTTAATAGAATCCATAGGTTGCTATTAGAAAATAGAGAAAAATGATAAAAAAAGAAGTAAATATTTCAATGCAACTAGGATAAAGTTCTAATTCATGCATTTAAGTAGAATCTATAGGCTCTTAATAGAAAATAGATATTGGAGAAAAAAATAAAAATAAAAAATCATTAAAACCAACTAAAGTTGAGTTTTATGTCTTCCCAAGTGGAGTGTCATTCTACTGACAAGAAAATTGTGTAGAGTGGAGAAAAAGTATCCCACAATAGTGGGAATGGTGGGTTGTCTTGGCAAGGTATAGAAAATGAAGGGATTGGTTTACAGATGAAGCAAGGAAGAATTTAATCAAATAAATAAATAAATATTTATTTAATAAATAAATAGAGAGAGGATAAAGAGATATACCCACATGCCACTCATTTAAAGGTCAACAATCTCAATAGTTGATTTAGAGGAGAAAGAAGAGAAAAATTAGCTCCAAATAAACTTATACACAATACAATTAAGAAAACTGTACTTTATCCCGCAAATGATAAACCCAAAATCTGGTTCACTACAATGAATCAAGCATAATTAAATCTACATGAATCTACATGCATATGTGTGTGAAAGGAATAAGATTCTCATTTAGCAAGAAGAACATATTATAATGAGTTACCTCGCATGTGTAGAAAGTGGCTATGAACCTCTTTTCCTTAGGGCTCTTTCTTCTAAGTATATCTTAGTCTAAAGGATTCTTTAATTTTCCATGAACTCTTGATCCAAGTAGCCATTTAAGGTTATTTAAAAATAAATCTTGATTTTAGTAGTTTTAGAGTCATTTTTTCCTAAGTCCATTGTTGAGGTCTTTCCTTATGCATCTTTGGAGTGAGTTATGCTTAAAACCTTGAGATCAAATGTAGTTTACTATTGTTCTTTCCATTGATCTAAACAAGGCCTAATTTGAATCACTATAAGAAATAATTTATGATCTTGATAGGGCTCCCCTTCCTCTCAGATAAATCATATTCAACCAACTTAACATTCCCACTCAACCCTAACCGTACTAGGATTATGGTTCTTGTATCTTAGTTTTGTCTAATATTATTATGATGTTGTTTCCACCTCTTGTTATGGGAGTTATGAGAATGAGTATATATTTGTCATATATATTCTCAAAGATAAGCTACCATGATTCTTGTCATTCCCAATTATTATGTATTTTGGAGTGTTTTTCACAATTCTTTTGAGTAATAGATTTTTTTATTATTAGAATACATGGCAGGCCTTTCAATTACCTCCTAATTAATTAGTATATAACTGAGAAGTTGTATATTTAATTTTCAATGTGGTGATAGTGTGGAACTTATGAACCATTGTGCACCATATACAATATATTAAGTGCTAATGAGGTTTTCATATTAATTAAGCATGATATAGTTGGATGTTCATGCTATTTCACAAGTCACCAAACCACACTTGCGGGAATTGAATTATCACGCTTCACACTTGCATGAATTGAAATATCACACTTCAGAATTATAGGAATCAAAAGACCAACTATGGCAATCTTGCAAAAAGGTAAATCACTCTTTCTTGGAAATTAACACAGAGATGGGAAAGTAAATCACTCTGCAGGAAAGTAAACACAAAAGTGAAAGTAAATCACTCTTGTTGGTAAGTAAACACATAGGTAGGAAAGAGAATCACTCTTGTTGGAAATTAAATGGAGACAAGAAAGTAAATGGGTGACTTGATCAAGCTAAGGCTACTCATTCCCAAACTCTAAAATATGAATTGATGAGATACTAAAATGCTAGCAAAATACAATATTTTTCTATATTTTACTAAAATTGACATAATCATATAAATATTATACCTTGGTAAACAAATCATCGTTGTGAGTGAAATGGATTATGAGAAGGTATGGAGGTAGGAAAAATGTATCAAAAGTGTGGTAAATGGGTATTGAAAGGGTACCAATTTGGGCACCCATCATCTACCCCCATCCAAAAATGTTACATGTCCCCATGCAACTAGATAATAAGTTTAAACATAATGAGAGTGACCCTTGTGGAGGTTGTTTATTCTATAGTCAACCTCCCTTGTATTGTAGGTAAAACGGATTTAGTCCTCTCAATTTTCCTCTAGTACAACCTCTACATTCTTAGTAATGCTATAATCAACCTGATATTTTGGTGTTAGTAGAAAAACCATGGGGTAGTGAAACTTGAGGCCTATCCATTCATTCCCACTGTTCTCATTGCATTTAATATACTTGTGCACCCTTTCCAAAGTGGCTAGGAGGGAGATGGGGTTGAATGGATTTTTTCGGTGAATATATTTAATGATTTGTTTCCATTGCTGAGCACATCCCTCTACAATTGTCTTGGAATAAACCTCAATATGTTCCCTACATTGATCAATAACTTCTCGTTAGTTGTGGACCAAAAAATATGCATGTTGATGGGAGTTGAACCAGCTAAAGTGTGTGATGAGAACATTCTTTGGTTTATAGTACTATCCTCTAACCCATAAGTTATAGTTGTAGTTGTTCTCAACTACTTGGTGAGCAATGATCTAGGATGCTCTCAATTGGACTTCCCTCACAAAGTGTTTGGGGTTCCATTTAGAATCATGATGTAGAAAAATATTATTCTAGTACAATTCACACAATAGGTTATTTTTTTCATTGGTGGTCTCATAGTAAGCATATAAGAAGTTTGTTGGAGAAGTTATTTCATAAGGTTTTCTAGTTATCAATGTTTTCCTCTAAAACATGAGATAATTTTCTTGCAAATGCATGCCATAGACGAGGAATGGTTGATCCAGACTTAAACAGGAACGCAATAAAATACAGAGATAACCATATACATAAAGATGCAGCAGAAATAATGCTTCATTTCATTAATGGAAAACACTGAAATATGCTTACAACCAGAAATGGAAATAAACTAGCTAGGGCGATGGTAGCTTATCTCTGAGAAGAGAAGTGCGGCTACATGCCTCTGAACTGTTCCGAACTATGTTACAATGAGGCTCGAAGGCCTATTTATTATTGAGAAACAATGGAAAACCCTTCACATTCCAAAACCGACCCTTAGAAGATGAAACGCCAAATTGTGGGCCCCGTTTTGGGTAAATTGGTACATCAATTTCCCGCGGTCGTAACTTTGGCATACGATCTCCGTTTGACGCGTATGATAGCTCGTTAGAAAGATCTGTCCAAGAACTACCATTGTTGGAACGGGCAACATCGGTCCATTTCATGGACCCATGTTGCCCCTGGATTCCCCAAAAACGTCGTTTAGGGCCTCAAAATGGCTCCGGAAGTTCAGGACCCGAAAAACTGCTAAAAATAGTAAGTTGTGCTACAATTAAGGAAACTGAAAATGTTGAAAGAGACAATTGTGGGGGTCCAAATGGGATAGGTGGGTGGCCACCAACATCCACCTGGATCAAGTGGATTGCCAGTTGCATACAAATACCAGATTGAGTTCGATGATCCTATATCATTGGAGGAGGCCATCTGAAATTTGAAGCATTGTTATGAGCAGTCGAAGCGCAAAGTTGAGCTGAAACATGACTTGAAGAGAAACGACAAAGCTAAAGGAAAATGACCACCAAAGCTAGGAAGACCTCAAGATGCAAGTGAGAAAGATAATGCAGTTCCTTATAAGAGATTCAATACAACTGAGAAGGGACATGGAGAGAAGCAGGCTACAGGTGGTGGTAGGGAACCATTACAGCGTTGGATATGTGGTAAGGATCATCGTAAGAGTGATTGTTCGCAGTATCAGAGTGGTAGTAGACCCTAGATCTATAATGCTCAAGAGGGGTATATAGTTGGTGATGTTTGTCATAACATTCCTCATATTTATGCAACCGTGGACAATAGGCAAGAAAATCATCATGCATCGATCATTGAGATGGATGGTAAGCTTTGTGATCATGTTGTTTCTATTTTGATTGATCTTGGATCTAACTATAGTTATATTAATCCTAACCTGGTGGATAAGTGTGGTTTGAGAAAAGAAGTGCATGCAGAATCTTGGTTGGTACATTTGGCTATAGGTATAAAGAAGCAAGTTCACCATTGGGTAAGAGCTTTTACATTTGAGTTAAATCGTATGCCTACAACAACATATTTGAATGTATTTCCATTGGGATCTTATAGTATGATTTTGGGTATGGATTGGTTATACCTCCATAGAACCAAATTGGATTGCTTTGACAAGGCCATTGTGTGTGTGGATGATAGTGGGGAAAAGAGGACCTTGCAGGGAAAGAAGAAGCCTACATTAGTGAGGATGGTTATCATTATGTAGGATAAGCGTAGTTGCAAAAAAGGTTGTGTGATGTTTGTAGTGCACATTTCTAGTGACAAGGGTAAGGAGGTTGAGGATGCAAAGGTGTTAAGTAGGTACCTAGTTTTTCATTAGTTTCAGGATGTATTCCCTGAGAACATTACATGATTTCCACCTCACAGGGAGGTATACTTTTCTATTGAGTTAGGGCCAGGGGCATCTCCAACATCAAAAGCACCTTACAGGATGAGCACACCTAAGTTGGTAGAGTTGAAGTTACAACTAAAGGAAATGTTGGAAAAAGGATGCATTAGACCCAGTGTATCACCTTGGGGCGCACCAGTGTTTTTCATAAATAAGAAAGATGGTACACTTAGATTATGCATTGACTACATGAAGTTGAATAAGATAACGACCAAGAATAGGCACCCTTTGTCGAGGACTGATGATTTGTTTGATCAACTAAAAGGAGCAGCAATGTTCTCTAAGATCAACTTGAGATTGGGATACCATCAGGTATGCATCAAGGAAGAGGATATTTTCAAGACTGCGTTTAGGACCAGGTATGGGAATTATGAGTTTGTTGTTGTTCCATTCGGTTTGACTAATGCTTCAACCACATTCATGTGTTTGATGAATAGTGTGTTGTGTCCTTATTTGGACAAGTTTGTTATTGTATTCATTGATGACATACCGGTATATTCTAAGAATGAGGAATAACCTACCAAACATTTAGCAACAGTGTTGAGAGTGCTAAGAGAGCATCAGTTGTATGCTAATCTTAGCAAGTGTAACATCTTTCAGACTAAGGTACACTACTTAGGACATGTTGTCTCCAAGGAAGGCATAACAGTGGATCCATAAAAGATAAGGGCCATCATGGAATGGGTAGCTCCTAAGAATGTAAATGAGGTGAGATCATTCATGGGAATGGAAGGTTACTACAAGAGGTTCATTAGGAACTTTTCATGCATTGCATATCCTATCATATCATTGCAGCGGAAAGGTAAGAATTTTGAATGGACAATGAAATGTGAAGATATTTTTTAGCAGCTTAAGCAGTTGTTGACACATGCACTAATTCTAAAGATTATGGATCCAAACACAAAGTTTGTAGTGTGTACAGATGCTTGCAAGAGGGGACTTGGTGGAGTTCTCATGCAAGAAGGACATGTAGTGTGTTATGAGTCACGTAAACTGAATGAGCATGAGAATAACTAATCAACGCATGATCTCGAGCTAGCAACAATTATACATGCATTGAAGATGTGGAGACATTATCTTCTGGGTAGGTGGTTTACATTAATGAGTGATCACAGTGGGTTGAGATGTTTGTTGAACCAATCGAATCTAAATGTCAGGCAAGCTAGATGGTTGGACACCCTTAGTGAGTTTGACTCCGAGATAAAATACATCAAAGGCAAGGAGAACTGGGTTGCAGATGCTCTTAGCACGAAGGTACAAGTAAATCATACAACAACTTTAAGCTCCTATGGGACAAAGTTACATGATAGGATCTCACAGGCAAGACAACATGATGACAAATACATGGAGATCATGCATAGGTTACAACAGAGTACATGTTTAGGTAGAGGTACAGGGGATTAGGATGCAGACTATTGTCTCACGACAGATGGCTTGGTGAGGTTAGGTTATCTTGAGGGAGTTTCATGTGAAACCATATTCGGGTCATCGAGGATATCAGAAGACATTAACGACGGTGAAGAAGTTTTACTATTGGCTGAATTTAAAGAAGGAAGTGGCAAAGTTTGATGTTTTGACTATCAGTAGGTAAAGGTAGAATGCAAGAATCTAGGTGGTCTACTACAACCTATTGTGATTCTGGAATGGATGTGGGAGGTCATTTCCATGGATTTCATCACAGGTCTTCCGAGGACAGTGAGGCAACATGATTCTATTATGGTTGTGGTTGATAGGTTGAGCAAGGTAGCTCACTTCATTTAGGTGAAGACTACATATTCATCCAGTGAGGTAGCACATGTCTTCATCAGAGAAATAGTGAGACTACATGGTGTTCCAAAGAAGACTGTGTCGGATAGGGATGCAAAATTCACTTCCAAGTTTTGGAAAGATATATTTGCAGACTTGGGTATAGAGTTGGCCTTCAATACAACTTATCATCCGCATATAGTTGGTCAAACAGAGAGGGTCAACATGATCTTGGAAGATATGTTGAGGATGTACGTGATGCACCAACTGAGGAAATGGGAAGAGGATATCCCATTGGTGGAGTTTGCATACAATAATGGTTACCAGGAGTCCTTGAGGATGATTCCTTTCGAGGCATTGCATGGACGGAGTTGGAACACTCAACATGGTACTTATTGGACCGAATATGTTGGCAGACATGGAGCAGGAAATGCATGTTATAAAGAAGAATATTAAGGGAGCACAAGATAGAAATAAGAGTTTCAGGTTGGGGATCATGTGTATTTGTGCATCAAGCCCAAGAAATTCTCTTTGAGGATTGGTTCATGTGCCAAGTTGGTACCACAGTATTGCAGGCCTTTCGATATCCTTGAGAGGATTGGACCAGTGGTATATCGACTTGCCCTGCCTCCAATACTGAAAGTCCATGATGTTTTCCATATTCCATTTCTTAAGAAGTACATAAAGGATGTTGATCATGTTATTGATTGGTTTGTTTTGCAGGTGGAGCAAGAAGGAGAGTTCTAGCCAGAGCCTCAGTGCATATTGCAACAAAAGCATCTCATGCTCAGGAACAGAGCCATATAGGAAGTTAAAGTGCAGTGGAAGCACTTTGGGCCTAAAGAAGCTACATGGGAGATGACAGATCAGATGCATGCCCTATATCCTTCATTATTTGTCGGTTGAGGCAAAGCATTTTTTATTTGATGTTGGTTAATGTTTGGCATATGTTTTGATGATGTTTTGATATTTGTATATGTATATGGATGAAAATACCACCATGAGCTAAGTTATAAAGCTCCAATAAGCGGTATGGTTCTTATCTTGTCATGTTGTCATGATGTTATGCTTTTGAGTAGGTCCTTCTTTGTAAATACTGCGATGAGCTAAGTTGTAAAGCTCCATAGGTAGTATGTTTTCTTTTCAGCAATTTTGCTGAGGTCTTGGTGTGGTTTAACACTGAGGACGATGTTCCCCAAGAGGAGGGTTCTTTAACAACCCTGGTGAAAATTTCATGTAATAAAAGTTAATAAAGGCAAAATAAGACCATGGGTAAGGAACACGTATTCCAAGTTGAATGTTGGGCAAAGATATCCTAGTGGGCATTAGTGGATGCGTGTTTTGGATAAGGAAAATTGGCAAAGCCCTTGGGACCAAAGTAATGCTATGATCATGTTCCCCTCTCGATAGTGGAAGCTCATGAGGTTTGTCAAAGACCTGTAGATGGTTGTTTAAGACCTGTTGCATCTCAGGATGAATATGAAGAGTAGGGGGCTCGAAGGCCTGAATGGCATTAAATTGGGCGATAACTCCATCGTGGCCCTTTTTTAACGACTTTTCCATCCGATGCGAGCTGATGATAGAAGGAGTACCTATTTGGAGTCCGCGAAGGGTATGCGTGTGGTCACTCTGCTTAAAGCTCATATATAACTCTTAGAAATCCATTATGATTGGGCCAAGTGTGCGGAGCCATTCAACACCCAAGACAATGTCACACCCACCCATGTTGATGGAAAACATGTGGGTCTTTAGGTGGTAATCTCCCATCTGAAGTTTGATATTTTCACAACGGCCATCACATTTAATTCTCCCCCCATCAGCAATCTATACCTGGAAATTAGCGACTGCTCTGACAAAACAATGCATAGCTTCTCCGACTCTCTGATGGATAAAGTTATGCGTACTGCCACTATCAATCAAGACTACTACAGGGGGATGTTTAATAAAATATCTGATTTTGAGAGTTTGGGGAGAAGAAATGCCTACCAAAGCATGGAGCGAGATAACTAGTACTTCTGGTGTAGCTGGGAGCTCATTGTCCTACTGGTTGTCCTCATCTTCTTCCTCTGGTCCCTCAAAGGATGGGGCTTCCTCAGATGAATTGTGATCCATAGCATCAATTTGAAAGAATTTGGGTTCCTTGCATTTATGCCCCGGGGAGTATTTGTCATCACAGTAGTAACACAATCCTTGCTTTCTCCTTTCCACCATTTCTGCTGGTGACACCTTTTGAACCTTAAGTGTTTGGGTAGTGTTCGGAGCCTAGGTGGGGCGTCCCTTGGCTATGAAATTAGGATTTTTACTCCCTGCTTATCAATACTGTAGTAGCCAATTCCCAAAAAAGTTAATCCTACCTAATGTCCTGCGAGAATCACCCCAAGGTATAGGAGTCACATGCCTCCCTGCACAAATGGTCAGATCTGTCTGCGAAATCCTCAACTACAGAGTGTGAGCGGCAGTGACTAAATCCCCGCTGCTAGATCTGAATGGTATTCTAGTGGATCTGATTGTTGTGGCGGTGCAGAACCCAATCTGCTAGATCTGATTTGGCAAAGAAGATGATGGGCAATCTTCAAAGAGACAAGGGAACTATGGTCTCAAGGAGTGTCAGGTGCTACAGATCACAATATACATAAGGGTCCAACAGTAGTACTCGGCCCAATCTTTCAGGGCACTAACTAAGGAGGATCAATCGTACCCTTAGCCGTACTACCCGACTAGCCTATTGTACGTACGATTAATCTCCCCAAGTGCTATTCTTGGTGTACTGTAGCAGCAAGATGACCAACGGTTTATCTACGACGAGGTTTTAGGTGAGCCTAGGGGGCTTCCGATATACCCAGAGGGTATGTGGAAGACAGTCCGTGCACGGTTCTGTCTAATGCGCTACTACTCGAAGGGGTACCCACAGGGGTTACAAGGGAGTCCAACAAGTGTGACCACCTCTTGTATTTATTGCATGCATGCCTCCCCAAATCCGTAGGTTTATGCGCTCAACGACAGATCCCATGGTTTAAAGACGTCGGAACACATCTCAGGCCAAAAAAAATTAATTCTGCTGCAAATGGAGATACCACTGGCCCTAGAAAGTGATCTGATACCACTTGTTATGTTCTTGACTTGTGAGAAGATGCCAGGATACCAAATATGCGAAGAAATACAACCCAGAACACATAACAAAATGAGAAATAACAACATGTATTTTATTATTCAGAGATGAAAGCAATGTTCACTTGCCTCTTCAAGGGGGCAACCTCAAATAGAGCAGTGCTAGATTACAAAATAAGACACGATGCTCCTCAATGGGGAGTCTCTATTCTTTATATAGGATTCATACATGCAATGCCATGGGTCAGTACCATGGTTCTATTAGTACCATATAGCTTATACCATGGCCCATTTGCAACTAACTGTGGTCCCTATCTTTAATTGTGGGTCAACCACTTACAATTATTAATATGGGCTTTATTGACTCTTTAACTAACTATAACTTGACTCGACCCTATTACATAAATAAGGGGGTTAGGGTTGGATCCTAACATTTAATGGTTGTCATATCTCTGATATTTATATGGTTTTATGTTGGTTATAAGCATGGTTGAATGACTGGTTTATGTCATGGTTATTTCATATATTTACTTGTAACAAGACTTAACTGATGATGTAGTAGTTCAATGGAGAAGGAGGTGATCCTTCTTGTTATGTCTCATAAGTTGTTTCAGTCATTTATGTTCTGTCTTGTATCCTAGACCTATAGGTTGCATTTATGCCAAGTGTTTGACAGAATGTCAGTCCCGATTGAGAATTCTCAGGCCTAGTCCGAAGGGTGATTTTGATTGATCAGCATTGTTATCGTGTTTTTAATGAATTCTAGAAGTTACAACAAATTATGGGCAGATGCCATGATTCTGGGCTAGAAAAGTGGCTTAAATCTCGGGGTCGCTGGCATAAAACTAGCAATTTTGGTCCACTGTCACTGGCCGGCAAGCCTGTGAGAACGACTTTAGGTTTCTAGTCGCTCCCTTGCCCACAACATGAGAGGAATATGGCCTAAGAGCTGTAGAATAATAGTGGGACCCAAGGACACTCTGTCTGAGTGGCTAACTTGTCTCCTGAGGGTTCTATTTATGAGGTTGGATGATTGAATGTGATGTTCCGTCAATTTCACTTCCTTAAGGTGGCATATGAGGTCGAATTTGATTGTAGTAGCATCTCTCCTCATGTTTAACCCAGATTGGCATGGCTACTTTGGGTGGACCTGGGAGGGGGTTTTACACAAAAGACCCAATGAGCATACTTCTTAATGGAGCTAGAAGGTTGCCAGTGGGCAGATCAATGAGCCAATGTTTAGTGACACAAAAAGGAGTTGTGATCATTGATATTGGTATATTGAGGAGCAACGAGATTTCCCACAAGGAGATCGAAACTCAGAGGGAGTCTAGTTTTAGAGGGAGCAACCCTATGGAAGCTAGTACTTCAGGATCATGGGAGATCAGACTCATTATTGTAGTAGTTGTAGCAACAATTTAGAAGGATCATTTGAGAAATATCATCAACAATACAAGTAGATCATATTTCACCATGAATGTAACCATACCTCCAAGAGTGCGGTGGGGTGATGTAGAACCTTAGTCCCAGAGCTGTGGAAATCTGGGTAGGTTCATTGAGGTGTTTTCCTCATGGACCATTACCTTGCTATAGGGGCCCACAATATTCAGTAGAAGGAGTATCAATTTCAGTCAGATTATGAGGAGTGTTAATGGTAGAGTAGGAGGCTCAGTAGCAGAGTCAACAACAACACAATTTTCCCAGTAGAAAGTTACAGACACAATTGATTCATTTTTTTTTTGGATGCGTCTCAGTTGCTAATGTTGCAATAGCAAGAACAATAGTGAGAGGTGATGCATGTAGTACATTCCACAGGTTTAGGATAGGGATGGGTTATAATCCCTTTCTTGTTGAGAGGGAGTGTTGAAAATGTAGTAAGAAAGTCTCAATTTTGATTTTTCCTTATTCAAATTGAGGAAATTCAAAATTTCACATCAGTAGACAACTTGGAGGAGTTAACAGAGGTGACATGGATGTTTTCACTCGGTTAAGATCACTTGATTCGAGTTAATGAGTTGAATCACAATTTGCTTGAGTCGATTCCTAAAAAATAGGAGTCTAGCTCAGTTAATTCGAGTTAGGGGCACGAAGTTCAGTTGTGTGCAATGATTCTTAAATTTTAGGAGCCTAGATTGAGTTAATTTTAGTTGTAGCAATTTAATTCAATTAAATTGAGTTATGGTCAGTTAAACTAGTTCTAACTATTGGAGGAACTAGTGGAAGGTCAATTTGTGGAAGTGTAACTTCAACAACACTCAACAATAAACCAGAAAACTAACCAATTAGAATAATTAGCTCATGTATGTAGAGAATTCGAGTTACCTAGTTGAGATGGAGATTCTAAGGAAGTGTACTATAAGTTTTAGACTATTCCAATGTGTATAGGTGGTGCATGCAGTCAGAGGAAGAACCCAAAGGAATTGCACAATACAATTGAGGGAATTTTCTAATTAATATGGGCCTATTTCCTCAAGGAATAGTGAAAGGAAATAAGGGATTAGAGGCTCAAAATTTTGGCTAAGTATTGGCCAAGGTTAGTCAGTCAAGCAGAGGATATAAGATACAAGTGCAGGTTGAGCTGAAGCTTGAGCAGAGCATATTGTATTCATCCAAATTCTTTGATTAATGAAATAAATATAGTAAGCGGCTTTGAGTAATCTCTTTCCCCTAGACAAATCTCTATGTATGTGTGTTGAATCTTGATGAATGTTAATGATTTGTCTTCTCGATTGTGAAGATTGTGAATTTAGCTCCACAGATCAGTAGATTAGCTTCTAGTCCTTTGATTTAGAAAATTTCATGAGTAGTTTAGAATCTACACATTAATTTCTACAATTCCAAGGCTCCATGCATATGTGTACACCCCTAAGGCAAGTAAGAACTTGTCCCGCACCTACCACCCCTATATATATATGCAAATTGAGTATATATATATATATCGCCCCCCAACTCAATTTGATTTTCTTCAATTATATATATTTGAAGGAAATCAAATTGAGTTGGGGGCGTGGTAGCTTATCTATCTATATATAATATATTATATATATATATATATATAAGCTACACGCCCCCAACTCAAATTTGATTTCCTTCAAATATATATAATTGAAGAAAAATCAAATTGAGTGGGGGCGTGTAGCTTATATATATATATAATATTAATATATATATAATATATATATATATATATAATATATATATAATATATATATATTATATATATATTATATATAATATTAGTATATATATATATATATA
The DNA here is from genome assembly GCA_000404065.3 of Pinus taeda. Classification (NCBI taxonomy): domain Eukaryota; kingdom Viridiplantae; phylum Streptophyta; class Pinopsida; order Pinales; family Pinaceae; genus Pinus; species Pinus taeda. Next base: position 27,120 of record APFE030220320.1, read on the forward strand.
TATATATATATATATATATATAATAATATATTATTATATATATATATAAGCTACACGCCCCAACTCAATTTGATTTTCTTCAATTATATATATTTGAAGAAAATCAAATTGAGTTGGGGGGGTGAGGCCCCACTCAACCTTCCCTCAGGAAACACCTTCTTGATCCTAGCCTGCCCTTTATGGCCTCTCTCTCCCCATAGATATACCAAAACCATTGCTTAGAGTAGTGGGTTTGGTATTGTCATGGGGAGATTTATCAAAATTCTCCCTCAAATTAGTGCAAGCCATAATGAAGGAGGGCAGAACCAACCACATTATTTGACTCTTATAGCAAGTTATTTGGCCAAAAAACAAACCGAATATATTAAAGTAAAATCCAAATTTTTGAAGCCTTTGTCCTCTGAACCTGTGGAAGATTTGTTCCTAGAAGATTTGCTCGACAATCAATTCTACATAGAGCTAATTTTTCCTAAATCCCCCAAGGTACCCTTGAAGGAGGAAGATGAATTTTTGGAGGAAATGGCCCACAAAATCAAGCATAAGTAGCCTTGTTCTTTCATAGCTCCCATAAAATAATTGGAGGAGAAAACCAAGATGAAAAATATTCATTATTCATATTTTCTAGATTTTCATGGTCTCTTAAAAGAAGACTTAGAAAAGAACAACAAACCCCTCGTCCTCCTACTAAAAAAACTCCTCCTATTGAGATCCCTCTTGTTGAAAACCTTCCTGTTGAAAGCCTACCTGCAGGAATCCAATTACCAGAGAAAACCAAAAGAAAGATGGTTGATCCCCAAGATGAAGGAATTTCAAATGAGAAAGAGCCTACCCTGTTTGAGATGTTCAAAGGGGGGGAATATTCACACTAGACCTTGGAACAAGCTTAGATTGAACATCAAACTAAAACATAACCCAAAGCTTGCTAAATAAATTATAGATGTGGAAGATATCCCATTAAAGGAACTAATCATAAATAGGGAGAGAGCTACAAGTTCACAAAAGTTAAAGAAAACAAAGGCTACCAAGAAAATAATTCCCATGGAGACTAGAGAAGACAAAATATGCAGGATGGCTAATGTCGATGTTATGTTTGAAGCAACCAATACTCTTAGCGAAAGCTGTTTTTGGTCTTTTGATATTTTTGACCCCATGCTGTCAAAACGAAATTTTGGTCTTCGACCGACAAAATGCTTGTCAGTGTTTTAGCACAAGAAAGCACAGAAGAGCGTTGATAGTTTCATTGTCAGCGTGTTTTAGCAGACAATTTGGAGGAAAACGCTGACAGTTTCATTGTCAACTCGTTTTAACGAACAATTTGGAGGAAAACGCTGATAGTCAGTCATTAGCATAATTATCAGTTTCGACAGCTAGAGATTGACGACAAGACTATTAGCGAATTGCAGGAAGGGTGCCCGAGGTAGCAACAACTATGCAACATAAGACCATTTTTGTAGCAATGACAAGGTTTGATTCCAAACAAAGGAGGCATAATAACAATGCACTTTTTAGTCCTCGTGTTTAGCATGATTTACAACAAGTTGTTTTTTATTAGAAAATATACAAGTTTTGAAGATATTTTACATGCATGTGCCTAAAATATATACACTATTACTTTTAGATTACTGTAATTAAGTTTAGCTATTGTATTTTCTATATAAATAGTTTCTGAAGAAGAAGAAAGGGTTGGAACTTTTGAAAGATAGACTTTTGTATTTACGTGTGATCAGATCATAATAAATCTGTTTATGTGAGCAGTTTGCAGAAATTCCTATTTTGTAATTCCCTGTCTGTCTCTTGGTGTAATATTTTCATTAATGTATGAATTCTAAGTGTTGAATTTGGAATTCATATTTTCTGTGCTTCATTTTCTTATATTTCAGATATTTAAATACTTGTTTTTTTCACATATATATCACATTGTTTTCCTCCATTATCCTCCAAATTTCCTGAAATTTGTTAAAGGAATTGTTACTATCTCGCTTTTGTAATGTTTGATCACTAAACCTGTGATTATATCAACCTGGTTGGCTCATACTCCATGCCCAATGGTGAAATTTTCCGACAGTCTAAACAACCTCAGTTTTTTTTTTAATAAATCTGGCGATAGGACTTATTGCAACCTTCTACCACTGTGACCTTAGGTAGCTGAGTTTAGGGGGAGATCCCTCTCCAGGTTGAAAGGGCTAGATTTTCAACCTCAAAGCGGTTCGAGGTTACCTTAGGGTTTTTATTGCAGCCAGGGTTTTATCTAAGCGATAACATTTTGGCGCCGTTGTTGGGGAACGAAAGATAGATTTTCCCCAATCAATTTTAATGTTAAGAACATATCTCTGAGCGAAAACATAGATTTGGACATTAGTTTTTGGATACAAGGTGTTTATTTTGGCGACTCCACTCTGTAATTTTGAGGTGATCCTATTGACAAATTTCTAGCTCATAAAGAGGGCCATACTTGGAGGAACCCTGATCCGAACCCACCAAAAATAAGGTACGATTCACTTAGAAATGTCTCATTCATTACCTAGAAAGGTTGAAGTTGTTAAGGATTTATAGTTTGATATTAAATTCAAAATTACTTTATTCAGATCTAAATACAAAAGTGATCTTTCAGACACTCTCCTTGATCAAACCAATTTAAAGACCTTTATTCCTAGTTTTGTCATCCAAAAATTAGAGTTATTATTGCAAGACCAAGATATTTGTTTTCATTTCCAAAAGTTAGAACAGAAAGTCAATGAGCTCCAGGTAGCTGCCTCCAAATTTGCAACCTTCACAATTTTCATTTCATCATTTTCTGCTTCAACCACTCTGTTTTTTGTGGGATTTCATAATCCCATTTCAACAGTTGCTACAACAACAGTCTCATCACCCTTGACATCTTCTCTTCAAACTCCTATTGTGAGTGTAACTTCATCTCACATCACTATGGCTTCAATATAATCACGTTTAAATATTCAAGGTCCATTACATGTCCTCCCCTTGAATTATGGACAACATTTGATCCAATTTGATGGCACTGGACCTCTCACAGCCCAACAACACATAGACAAGCTTAATGATTTTATTGATTTATAGGAGGTCTACCATGAGGATGTCAAGTTGAGAATTGTTTCACAAAGTTTGCCAGGATAGGTGAAGAAATGGTTTAGATATTTACCTGTAGCCAACATTGCTACTTTCCAATAGTTTGAACAACAATTTCTTGCCAAGTGGGAGATGAAGAAACATCCCCTACAGATATTAGTTGAATATAAAGTTCTAAAAATAAATCTAGGAGAGTCAGTCCAAAAATTCATAGCAAGATTTATCAGAGTCTACAATTCAATTCTAGATGATATAAACCCCCCCAGGATTAGCCTTGTTGCATTATCCCGACGATTTTGATGTCGAATTGGCTTATCAATTTCGAGAGAGAAACCCTGCCACCTTGGAAGAAATGCAAGGTAATGCTATTGGAGTAGAAGAAAATTTTCTAGCCAAGAAAGTAAAAATGAAGTATGAAATAAGGGTGGTATTCAAGGAAGAGTCGTCTTCCTCAGCGTATGTGAAATTTGATGTGATATTGGAAACAATGGAGAAGTTGGTTGATAAATTGTCTCCTTCCAGGAGTGAAAATCAACCTCAAGTATGGAATCCAAATTTCAATAGACCACGAAGTTCACAAGATCGTCCAAAGGAGAAAAAGGGGCTTGAAGATCAGCAGGCTATTAGACCCTGTTTTCCAAAGAGATTTGTTGATGAAGATGTCACTAAGCAAACATGCCAACATATTAGATGTTTTGATGATAAAGAAACATAAGTGTTTTCCACCAAGGAGGAGCATGATATTTATGCTGGGTCCTCAAGAGAAAAGGACAACATCTGCATTTGTGATTGAGTAGTTTACGAATAGGGTTATAACAATGCAGTATCTGATTTTCAAAGACAGTACAATGTCGGAGGCCAGATTGTTCCTGTTAAGACTCTGCCATAAAAAACAATAGCAAAACAATAAGTCAAGTCAAGGAAGGGGATAATAAAGAGATCAGAGGAACCCAAAAAGGATAGTCTAAGAAAAGTGTAAGAAGCTAAGAAGGATGCAAAATAAATAGAGAAAGCACAGTTAGCATTCAATCTAGAGAGTGAAATTGGTAAGCTAAAAATACCCATTCCTTTTGTTGAACTTTTAAGAAATGAGCAGTACGTAAAAATAAGCTTTTCCATGGTTAAAAGTTCAGAGAATGATCAAGTTAATATCAATTCGTAGGATTCCCTAAATTTAGATGATGATGCTCCTGAATTTGTTTTTGGTCCACATGTGACTTGAATAAATGATGATGTTCCCCCATTATATGTGAGTCTGAACATACACGATATGGTCCTTCTTAATTTTATGTTGGATTTTGGAGCTTCTCACAATATAATGCTTAAGTCAGTCATGGACCATTTAGGACTTCAGATTACCAGGCCTTATAAGGAATTGTTCTGATTCAATTCAAGAAAAGTAAATTGTTTAGGACTGGTAGAGGATCTAATTGTAACCCTAGCACAAATACCTGCAAAAAGCATGATGATGGACATAGTGGTAGCATATATTTTAGCTAGATTTGGCATGTTGTTATCTCAGTCTTAGGTAGGAAGATTAGGAGGAACATTGCATATGGGCATGTCTTATGTATCAATCCCATTGTTTGGTGAGTTAAAAAGGTTATACAAAGAGGTTTAAATGGCATATATGGTAAGCAGTAGAACTCAACAAGATAATCATCCCATCTATGTAGTAGATACAAAAATTGGATCTCATATTTCTTTAATGATTTGTATATTGATGGGGAAGTATTAGAACAAGCTGAGATCGGTGTTAAGCAAGAGCAATTTCAAACATTTTCAAATGAAATCTGGAATTTATATTTTGATGGCTCTACTTGTGAGAAGGGTTTTGGAGCAGGAATTTGGATTATTTCGCCAGATTGTAAGAGTCAGCTCCATTTATACAAAATTTATTTTGACTATACAAACAATGTAGTGGAATATGAAGCTTGATTATTTGTCTGAACTTTTTAAGAGAACAAAAAGCGAAAAAAGTTCATGTTTTTGGAGATTCAGAGCTAATTGTAACACAGGTCAAAGGTACCAATCAAACCAGACACCCAAGGATGAGGGCCTACTGGAACAAGGTATGGGATATGGTTTCCAATTTTTTATTTTTATTTTTAATTTAATTTAATTAATTTAATTAATTTAATTTAATTTTAATTTTTTAAATTTAATTTAATTTTTTTAAAATTTTATTTTAATTTGAATTTGAATTTGAATTTTATTATTTATTTATTTATAATTATATTTATTATTTATTTAATTTAATTTAAATTAATTTATTATTTATTATTATTATTATTTTTTCTAGAACATGAAATTTCTCTTGTTCCCAGAGAAGAAAATGGGATTGTTGATCCAAACTTAAACATGAATGCAACAAATTATAGATATCATAAACAGAGAGATGCAACATAAAAACACTTCATTTTATTAATAGAAAAATATTGAACTATGCTTACAAACAGAATGGAAATAAGATAGCTCGGGTGATGGTAGCTTATCTCTGAGAAGAGATGTGGTGTCTACATGCCTCTGAATTGTGTTACAATGAGGATCAAAGGCCTATTTATTATTGGAAAACATGAGAAAACCATAAACAACCAAAACCCTAACCCCATGAGATGTAACACGAAGAGTTTGTGGGCCCCATTGAGGTTAGTTGAGTAGCCAACTTCCATGGGTCGTAACTTGGTCATATTATCTTCATTTGGAGCATATGATACCTTGTTGGAAAGGTCTCACTAAGTACTACAGGTTTTATTGCAAGCCCTTTCCCACGATAATGGATCTGCTGCAGACCCCAAAAAAATGACGTTTAGGGGGTCAAAACTGCTAAAAATAGTAAATCCTGAAATGAATAAGGAAACTGATGAAACTGAATTAGAGGTCTAGGTGGAATAGGTGGGTGGACACCAATATCCACCTGGATCATTCCTCTCCTCTTAGGAAGCAATGGTCTCCATTGCGTGCAGAACCTCCATGAGGTGAGGAAATTTCTATTGAACCCAGTGCCTGGTGAACCACTTGCCCTGGTGAAGAAGCTGGCATGATTTGACAACTCGATATAACTATATCCTCTTTTGGCGAGTGTCCTTCATCTGTGTGTCCATGATCTTATCAGTTGTGGCTTGTTCCATGCAGTCTGAGTTGAGATCTGTTGGTATGAGCTGTTTTGCAATGTCATATGTGTCCAACAATGGTGGAAAGTATGGCATAAGGTGATCTACCTTGAACACTAAGTGCAAATAAGGGAACGACGGGATGCTAAGCTCAAAGTAATTGTCACTGATGGCCTTGGTGATGGTGTATGACCCATATCGGAGTGGGTGAAGCTTGCGATGGGGTCCAACAAGGCACTTCTTTGACAAATGTAGCCAAACTTTGATGCCCACCTGGAACTTGTGCGACACTCGATGTTGATCATGGTGCTGCTTGTACTTAGCATTGGCTCTATCTAATATATCATGGATCTGTTGGCATATGTGTTCAATGCGCTCAATGAAGTTGTTAGCCCTTTCAGCTTCGGACTGAACATGAGCCAAATCTACCTGAGTGGCTGCAAATGGTATGGCCACATTAATGGGGCATAATGGTTGAAATCCCAGCCTTACCTAAAAGGGGTTGTGGCATATTGAGCTATGCAGAGTTCTGTTGTAGCTCTGTTGGACATAGGGGAGACTTTCATCCCACGTGCATTGATGCTTCAACTTGTACATGCGCAAAATGTGTATGATCATCTTGTTGACAACCTCTATTTTCCCATCAGTTTGGGGATGGAAAGTCGTGGACTTAGTAAGTTTTGTATCCAGCATCGACCAAAGACTTGACCAAAATGCACTCAGGAATCTGCTGTCGCGATTTGAGACAATGGATTGTGGGATCCCAAAGTGTACCCACACTCGCTCAAATAAGAGCTTAGCAATGGCCTCTGCTGTGATACTCTTCTTGTAGGTCACCATGATGGTTATCTTAGAGAATCTTTCGACAACCATGAAAAGAAAATCGTTGCCGTGCTTAGTAGAAGGAAGGCCCGGCATGTAATCCATGGAAACAGATTCCCAAGGCCGGCCATGAGTAGGTAGAGTAATCTACATGCCTTGCTTCTTGATGGTTGGTTTGGAAATGGTGCAGGCGGTGCAGGATATAATGTACTTCCCAACATCTTGACGAAGTTTCGACTAATAAAAATACTTCTGCAATACCGCCATTATTTTCTCTACCCCGAAATGTCCAATAACCCGACTGTAGTGCACCTCCCAAATCATCTTGGCATGCTCACTTGAAGGAACAAAAATGTTTCCCAGGTAGCATAACAATGCATCCTGAAGGTGAAAATTTGGAACTTGCTTACCTTCCAGGAGTGTATGGTATATGCTGCTGAATTTTAGATTGCTCTTGTAAAGATACTGCCACCTCGATGTCTTGTGCCCACAAGAGTCGAGCATAGTCATGAATGCCATGATTAGTGGTTGGTGGAGGAAATCAACGACATTATTGGTGATGCCCTTCTTATACTTAATGTTCAAATGGAACTGTTGTAGATAGGTGGACCATTTTGGATGGCGATCATTCTGCAACTTCCCTTGTGTCTGTATGAATTGTAGAGGTTGGTGGTTTGTGTGGATGACCGTTTCCTTCCCCAAAATGTAATGCTTCCATTGGCGGCAGACCTGCACAATGGAATACATTTATTTGTCATAAGTGGGGTACTTTCGGATTGTGTTTGAAAGTGTCTCACAGTAGTAAGCCACTGGATTCCCATGCAGAGTAAGAACTGCACCAAGAGCATAGTCAGAGGCACCTGTCTCAATCCCAAATGGTTGTTACAGGTCTGGTAATGTGAGCACTAGTGCAGAACATAGGTGATTCTTCAACTCAGAGAACGCTTTTTGTTAGGTTTCCGACCAAAAACACTTTTCTTTCGCTTCGCCCTTGGTGACTTGACTTAAAGGCCAAGTGATATGAGAGAACCCCAACATGAACCTACGATAGAAATTGGAAAGACCCAAAAAGCTGTAGAGCTCTTTTAGAGTGGTTGGTGCTGGCTAAGTCCAAATGACATATATCTTGGATGGGTCGAGATGAACACCCTGCTCATCAATGATATATCCCAGATATTGAACTTGGGTTAGGCCAAAGGTACATTTCTCCAAGTTAGCACACTAGCTGAAGATCAAGATGTCATTTATATACACCATCACGAATGCATTGGTGAAGGGTTGCAAGATGTCGTCCATTAGTCTCATGAAGGTTGCAGGGTAGTTCGTCATTCCAAACGACATGACCAACAATTTGAAAAGGCCCTCCTTAGATTTGAAGGCATTGTTCCACACATCGGAGGGTTCGATAGGCTCCCGGTGATAACCTGAATTCAAGTCAATATTGCTGAAATATTTGGCCCCTTTGAGCCGGTTAAGAAGGTCATCAATCCATGGGATTGGTTACCTATTCCAGACAGTGATCTTGCTCAACGCCCGATAGTCAATACAAAGCCTCTAGGTCCCATCCTTCTTCTATACCGATACAATTGGGCTCCCGCAAGGTGATGAGCTTGGCTTGATGTGCCTTTTGTGCAATAGTTCTTGAATCTGCCTCTTGATCTCATCATTCTGCAGAACATAGCATCGATAGATCATTCCATTAGGCAGTGGCACGCCTGAGGTCAAATATATTGAGTGCTTGACCTGACAGTGCATAGGTACCCTCGTGGGTGAGGAGAAAATATCCCTGTACTTCTCCACGACCTTGTCCATCTGTTGTTGTTGTGCAGAGGAGCCCTGCCTAGAAGCCATGGCCACAACCTTCTTCTTGCCTTGGGGGCGAATCATAAGGAAAAAAATATTTCTGGTCTGGGAAATGATCTTACTACATTGCTTTGCAACAATCAAAGAGATGGTGATAGGCCGGGCTACCTCCGATATCCTGTACAATTATTAGCCGAAGTACTAATCATAGAGCGAGGTCTAGACTCATATACAACATGTCGCTTCCACAAGTATGGTTGTACTAACAATACATCACACACTTGAAGAGGAGAAATGTCACACAGTGCCTCATCCGTGAAGGGCTTGATGTTGTAGGGAAGGAGACACCGTTGGCTGACATGAAGATCTCGTCCTTGGTGAAGCCACCCGATGGTGTAGGACTGTGGATATGTTGTAGTCTTTAGGCACAACCGCTTCATGACTCTACTGAAATGAGGTTCTTTTGGCTCCCGCTGTCGATAATGAACTATAGTGGAGAACCCTTCATCCACATATGTGAGTGGAAGAGGCGTTCCCCTTCCTCTAGATATTCAGGCTTAATCTTCTGGATCTTGGTGGTGGCCATGGTGGCACTAGGATACACATCAATGATCTATTTCCCTTTGCCAGTTCCCTTATTGGGTTCTGATTCAGAGTCAGAACCTGTGTCTGATTTAGAAGCCTTCAGCTCGGCCACCAGTGACTGCTTGGCCCAACACTCACTTGTATTGTGAGTGGAGATCTTATGGAACTCACACCATATTCCCCTATCCTTATTCGTCTTCATGGTGTTTTTCTTTTCTTGTGGATTCGACGGGCTTTCATGGGTAGCCCCGCCTTGGCTTGGTCCTTTGTTTTGTGCTTTGGAGGCATCTTTTCCTTGCTTTGGATTTGTAGATCCAAAGTCTCGCTTCTTCTATTTAAACTTTTGCTTAATCTTGACAATGTGCCGATATGCTTCACTTAGCGAGGAAATGTCTAGGAACTCCATCTTGTCCTTGATGTACTTGTGTAGACAATCACAGTACTTGAGCACCAAAGTTCGCTCAATATCCTTGATACCCAGCTTCGTGAAAAGGGTATGGAAAATATTTGTGAACTTTGGCACTTCTTAGTCCCTTCCCTACTGTAGCGTGGTCCACTTGATGTATTTGTCTTCTGTTGGCTTAAGGGGGCTTGACCCAGGTTCAACATTAGTTAGCCAAAAAAATCCCTACACTATTGGCCCTTTCGGCATCAGCCCACGGATTGCGGACTGAAGTCTCACCCGAAGCAGTCTGGGGGGATGCTGGAACCAAGTTTCCGCACCCTTGAGATGGTTGTGATGTTGGTTTATTCCAACTATACTTGACTTTGTGTAGGTTGCTTCGCGCTCTGCTCTACAATGTAGTACATACGCAAAATGTTACAATCGGCTTCCATGCAACCCTAACTAGGCGCTGAAGTCCTTTCGTGCTGCTAAGGTAGCAAACTGCAATATCTCTCGAACTAGGCTAAGTATCTTACTTATCTTATTAACAGATCTTAGTTAGCTTTGTGTAAACAAATGTTCTTACTTGCATTCACTTAACCAATATATTTATACACATTCGCGCATCATATAAGCATTAGAAGTGAAATTCATACCCAATATAACAGATGCATAAACGAGAAATAAATATGCAGAATGATAGAAAACTTCTCTTTACTAATGATTCCCGATGGTTACAGACTCGACTCGCCCTGCGCACTCAGTTGCAGGGGTCCGCGCACTCAGCTGTGGACTACTAGGCCTCTGCGCCCTCAGCTGTAGAGCCTCTACCTATGCTACGACCCAAAACTTAGACTTACACTTCAAAGCTATCTCACATAGATCATATCTTCATTGATTCTTCCTTAGATATTGTGTCTCTAACTACTTAGATCTTAGCTCTATTTATACAAGCCCATGATCCGCGGACCATGGGTAGATCTTCTACAGTCGACATTAAATTATCAAAATAAGGGCAGACAACCCTATGACTCTTTAACAACTACGTGCTTCGTGCCAACAAAATGCGGAGTCTTTACATTGGAATTACAAAATTGGACCAAAATATGGGCTCTAAGCTCGAAAATTACCCTCGGGGGATCCCGAGATCAACAGGCTACCAACACAAACATCGCGACTCACCCTCGAGTCACTCTGCAGGTGCGAAGATCTTAGCGCGAAGACCTCCCAGCTCTGTTTGGATCGCTACGCAACGCACTAAGTGGCTGGCTACTAGACTTCCTCCAAGCACTGCTCGATGACCACTATTGTTGAAATGCTGCCCTGAATCCTCTCCTGAGTTGCTTGCAGTTGCGCGAGCTTTGCTTCAATGGAGGTTGTAATTGTATATACCTCATCGATCCATGGCTGTAGGCACGCTTTTAAGACCGCTTCTTTGTACCGAGCGACATCCACCTGTTCCTTGAGCGCCTTTACATGCTACATCTGTGCAAGCCTTTGTGTAAGGGAAAAAATCTGCGTGGTCCCTTTTACCTCATCGTATTTCTGTTGCAGCTCCCCTGCCTCTATCGCTAGGTGCTCCATATTTGGGTCCTCTTGTAGGGTGATTAGGACCTCGAATGACTGTTCGAACAACTTCATGCAGTCTGTCACTGCACTATCAACTGCCACGATCATTGTTGTAACCACGGTGGTATGTTGTTCCTTAACCTTTGGTGGGGTTGAAGGTTGAGCCTTCAACTGTAGTTCTGCGATTTACAGGTTTAACTCCAACTAAACCCTGGCCATCTCTGCTCTAGTGTTGCACACCCCTGTGGCCAATTTATGGACATGCACCTCCACCGATTCTTCTGCCTAAATGTCCAACTCTGGGCCCATCCGACAGGCTTCCTCTATCACCTGCATAATCTGCTAATTCTGCTCAACTGCCTCATTATGTTACAGGCTTGATGCACTGCTCACTCATGACTTGTAGAGCGCAACTCTCCCTGGTTCGAAGTTCTGCTGTGACTCCATCCTGTAAGAGGTAGAGTGTCTCCTGAGGGAGCGCAGCCATGTTCAACCCTACTCCTTTCAAATTGCTCACCATGGGTCTATCAACTTCCTTCTCTGTAGCAAGGGCCCCATCTGGTAGCACGATTGTATTGGTCACCCTTGTGTGCAACATTTCCTCGGCAGCTGAAGTACTGACTGCAAGGCTGGTGGACACTGCACCAGCCTGTGGAGTGCGAACCTGCAACTCCTACAACTCTATCCAAAGAGTCCCCAGTATCACCTGTTGTTGTTCTTCAAATTGTTGGAGGGCCTCCGCGATGACATCCCTCACCGTTTCTCCAATGTCATGTAAATCCTCCTCAGTGAGGGTGATTGGGTCGAAGGACGTCTTCAATGCCTTTGTTTTCTTTCGCGGCACTATCTGCTCTCGTGGTCACGGACGCTTGAGATGGGTGGACGTCGTCTACGGGTCCCTGCCAATATTTGTGTTACGACCTTAACTGCAGGGTTGTTAACACTGGAGATGGCATACCCTCGCTTCTTCTTCTCCAGTTTAAATTTCTTTTTCATCGCTTCCGCGAGGGCCAATTCACCACCTTTTCCCTCTGAAATGTTTGCTGGGTCCTCTCCTGAGAAAGGTAGCTGTGTAATCTGGTGAATCAGATGGTCTGTGATGGGGATGGGCTCCTCCAGCCACAAGAACCCATCATGCACCAAGAAGAGCAGCTGCCTGATGACGAAGACGGTCACTAGGGCGCGGTGGTAATGCGACACCCAGAGCAGGTTTAGAAACCCGACCTTCTTTACACCTTTGAGCCATTTGCGCGGCTCCAATTCAATAATTCTAGTTATCGTGTTGTTCTTTTGGTGCATTAGCTTCGTTGTCACTAAATGCGGGAACTTCGTGTGGTCTGTGAGGTCCCAATCTTCAAATTTCATAATAGGAACCCGTCCCAAGTGCGGTCCCTCAAAGATAATATCGTTTGGGAGTAGTGGAGTTTGCAGAGAGCTCTTGCTCTCATCTATATCCTTTGGCACCTTGGCTTTACCCTTTCGCAGAGGAACATATTCAAGTAACCGGGTAATAGGGTTCGCACCCTGGGTTTCAACTTCCATCTCTTCATCCTCCTCCACCAAGATTTGTTGAGATTCCTCTTCGTCGGCCTCCAAATTAATGGCCTTCCGCTTTTCCTGCAATGTAAGTTTGGTCCTTTGTGTATTTCTGGGTGAGACGTGCACTGGGATCATGGCTTGCTTATCCTTCTTAGGTCTCCGTGTTCGTGGTGATTTGGGGACCTCAACGATTATTCCGGTGCACTCTGGGGCTTCCAGTTCCGCAATTTCTTGCGTGGCTTCCTCAGCCGTCACTACTATGTGTCCATGGCTTCTTTGGGTGCTGACATAGTGCTACTCCATAGTTCCTTCAGTGTCTCGGGTAGTTGTTTGAACGACGAATTCGCTTTTAGAGTCTCGAATAAGTCTCGGTTCATGAATACTTGAGTGTGCAACGACTTAGTTCTCAAATTGCTAAGTGTTGTTTGCTGGACAACCACTTGTAATTTATAGCGCCTTTTGAATTTGAATTCAACTATTCCCCCCACATTCAGTCCATTAATGCTATATTGGCAGAAGATTTCTAAGAATCTAACCCATAAAGTTCGCCTTAAATGCCTGTCGCCCACTCCATTTGGCCTGAAACCAGCCATCAAATTGTGAATAGTGAATAGTAACTTTCCGGGGAATTTATCAAACTTACTATCATATAATATAACTAGATTGCTTACCTTGAATATGCGTAGCTTGATATGTAGCTCGTGCCATGCCTTTTCATGCTGCTTTTGGACCTGCTGGTAAAATCCTGCCAAAAATCTTTCTTCTTCAAGCTCATCCTACTACGCGAGCCTCTCCTCCAAGGCTCTGCGATCCATCATACCTGTTGTAGCATCCATTGTTATTTAACTTTTATTTTTAGTTTTATCACAAAATGAAAGAAAAATAAAAAAATATGAAAGAAAAATAAAAAAAATATGAAAGAAATGGTTGATTTTGTATTATTAATGGCTTTTGAAAGTGATAAACCCGCAAGAAGATCTGGGCTGTCTGATCAAAGAGCCATAGATCCAATGAAAATCACGTAGTTAACTAGAAGGGGTTTATTTCAGAGATCAGACACGATGGTGTATCAAATATAGTTTAATTCGCTGAAGTCCAGGCCAAATATCGGGTCGGAAAGTAATCGGGTTTTGACTTTAAATCGGATCCAATAAATCATTAACTAGCAGTTTTTATTTCCTATCGGGTCCGTATGGGAGCGATGGATGTCGGGTTGAAAAGTAATTGGGTTCTATCTTTAAAATCGGACCCGATAAATCATTAACTGGCTGTTTTTATTTCCTATTGGGTTTGTATGGGAGTCAAAGGGGCGTTGAAAAGGTAGACGCGATAGGTTTATGAACCAGAGTGTTAATCCTTTTGAGTTTTGTAATAGCCGATCCATTATCTAAAGGTCCTGCAGGTTCAAGAGGCGCGATCAACCGATAGCTTGATGAGTACATTGAAGTGTGCTGCGGGGAAGAAAGGAGCACAAAGGTTAATTAAATCTCAACCCGTGCATTTGACCGTGACGTTAGCATGGTTGTCCGAAATGTGTGGCCTGAAATTATTGCGGGGGTTCAACCTCGTTGAAGCTCCCTGTACATTCTTTACCCCCGCAGTGAGCTCTCAAAGCTTTCCGCCCCACGTCACTCATTCCACATCTTCCACTGCTTTCATCTATTAATTGCCCACTTCATTCACCATACCCCGCCACTTCATCCACTACTCCATTAATGGATGATAGAGAAATACAAAGATACATCAGCAGAACCATAGACTCAAGCTACATATTCAGATAGCGAACAACCATCACCTTTTAATTTCCATTACTTCCTATTATTTTATTTTCTTAAGAATGAAGTGTCTTTTACCCTGTATGTAATATTCTGTAATAATTTTTACTTTAGATAGTTAGGAGAATAGTTAAGTAGTTTGATAGTTTTGGTGATTACCAACTTTCTCATAATGTATAAAAAGAGGAAAATTTACAGAGAAAAGGGTTCGAATTTTGGAGAACCTGGAGGCTACGCCACTATATTCCTGATACAATTGTTGATTAATGAAATAATCATAAGTTTTCCATACATTGTTGGGTATGATTTTGTGACTTCTCTGTTATGTGTCATCAATTTTTTTCTTCCTTTAAGTATGGTAATGAAGTTGCCGGCCTTTATTTGCTTATGTAAATGAATTTAAAATCCCTTAAAAGAGAGCTCCTATACTTGAAGTTCCCACCTTTGCAATTCTCCTAAGTTACAGATAGTAGTTTTTGTGTAAGAAAACATATTATCTTTAACTTCTCCAAGTGTCACAGATAGTAGATTCTATGTAAAACAATGTATTGTCTACGACTCCTATACTTGAAGTTCCCACCTCTGCAATTCTTCTAAGTTACAGATAGTAGTTTCTGTGTAAGACAACATATTATCTTTAACTTCTCCAAGTGTCACAGATAGTACATTATGTGTAAAACAACATATTGTCCGTGACTTCTTCAAGCTTTCTTCATTCATCATTTATATTCAACAATCAAATGGCATTATGAGATTTTCATGTCACCTAAGTATTGAGGGTTTCAAACCAAGTCTTTCAGGTCCTTCATTTGAGAATACAACATACAATTAAGTGACAAGAAAGTGACAATAATTATAAACATTATTGCCTTAAGCACAATTTCTACACAGCCAGGAAATTGGTTTCTTTAGGTACAACAATACTTGTGAGCATTGCTATGCGCAGACTAGGCATTACGGCTTCCACTCCATAGACAAGCCTAAAAGGTGTTTGTCCTGTCAGTTCCTTGCATGTCATCCGATAAGCCCATAACATTGCAGGTATGAGGTGCCAATCACTTTGCTAAGCGTTGCATACCTTGGTTAGCGCATTTTCAAGCACTTTGTTGAATGCCTCCACTATCCCGTTAGCCTGTGGGTGATAAGGTGTGCTATTTTGATTATACAGCTGAAATTCCTCCAGTAATGCACTGATCGTCTCGTTAAGGGAGTGTGTACCGCGATTGTTCATCAAGATCTTCGGACATCCAAATCATGTCAACACGTGTTCAAATAGAAACTTCACGGCAGTCACGCCTGTGCAATCCTTCACTGGTTGCGCTTCTGCCAAACAAGTCAAATACTTCGTCGCAGTGGTAATATACCTCGCCCCTGTATTTCCTTGAGGTTTAATAGGTCCTAAAAAATCTATTGCCCACATTTCGAAAGGTTGCAACGTCATTTGTGGATTTAAAGGCATTTCATCCAGCCGGGATGGCCTTCCTGTCCGTTGACATACATCACATGCCTTGCAATATGCTATTGAATCCTGATGAAGGGTTGGCCACCATAACCCTATGCGTAGAATCTTCTGTGCGGTTTCTCTTTTTGGATAAACTCCTCCCGCAATGCCCCGATGAGCGTCTGCGAGGATGTTGCTTCGTTTGACAAACTCAAGTACATACCTTTGTAGTATTTCATCATTCCCCATCTTATATAGATGCCTAACAATGACAGAGAAATCTATCGTGCGTACCACTAATTCCTTCTTCTGCTGGACAAAGTATCCTTATGGTGTAGTTCCAGTTGTTAGAAAGTGTATTATATCTTCGAAATGTCCATCCGCGATGTGCATAGAAAAGAGTTGCACGTCAAGTAATCCTTCCTCCAAACTAATAGGTTCCTCCCTTGTCTCGATGTGTGACAGGTGATCTGGTCCCGTGGTCAATCATCCAGGCTTCACGAAAACTTCAAAATTGTATTCTTGGAACAATAAGAGCCACTTGCAAATTCGCCTCGCCATCACAAGATTATTGACCAGGTAATTTAGCGCAGAGTATAGGTGCACCTGCTCAGGTTGGGGCTTTTCTTCATAGACCTGCGTCCATGTGCATGGATCATTCTGCCCATCATACTTGTCTATTAGTTGCATCTTAGGCTTCCCAAATCGTACTCGCATCATTCTCCTACATTTGCGCCAATCATCAAAGCTTTCTTTGTGCGTACCCCGCCATCTTGCGGGCGTAGAGCACAGTACCCAGTCCAAGGCCTGGAAGCATTGCTTTTCTGGCACCTCCCTTTCAAATGCATCCAAGAAGGTATATACCACATTTAGACCATCATAAGTAGGCAAATCCCTTACTTCTATCGACACGCAGCGCAGTGACCGGGTCATCATATTGCAATTCAACGTAGTTACTTCATGTAACCGATTCTGCGATCATTTTACTTCTTCATTGGAATCCAAAGTGCAGGAACTCTCGCGTTGCCATGTAATCCATGTAGAATTTCCTGCAAATTTTCTACAAATCTCGCTCTATGACTATGTATAAAATCTGACTGTAGATTAACTCGATAATGCAATATACCAAAGCAAAATACTATAATCAACTTCTACTATCAAACTTGTGGAATCTTAATAGATTTGAGCAAGATCAAGCAAAACACATATAACGAGAAGAAGAATCAATGCACATGAAACACAGAAGAATACTCTAGGGAAAGCCTCAACTAAAAACCCCGCTATCTATATTATCATACAAGGTGGAAATACATCAAGATTACGCAAAGCTTTAGCTCTCACAACTAGCCAGCTCTTAGTACAATCCTCCTGGATGCTCACAGGAAAACAAGGCTTCTCACAAACTTTCTTCTCTGCCCTCCAAGCCTCCTATTTCCTTCCGCAGTTTCTCCTGGGTGATCTTGCTGTTACCAAGTGTAACACTGATCTCACACACTGCTCCAACACACTGTCAGAACTGTGCAATCCTCAAGGAACCCTGTTCCTTTTGCATGGATGAGTTTCCTTTATAGGAAAATTCCTCCAACTGATAGTACAATGTCCCTGTCTTTAATCTCAAATGGGTCTTTGTCTGAACTGGCATGCATGATCTATTTATGAGAGAATCCTCAGTTACCTGGAGTACGCTAGTTGCATGCATGCATGCATTAACAAACTGAACTCACAACTAGTTCCTCAAACTGTTTGGAACTAATTTAACTGGACATAACTCAGTCAACTGAGTTAACTAATTACAACTCAAATACAACTCATCCTTATCTCCTTAATTAAGGGATAACTGTTTCATGACTTCACAAAGACTTCTAGCTTGAATTTCTCCAACTAATTAACTCTAGGTGAATTAATTAATTATTTTTCAAGCAGCTGGTGAGACTAAATTTGAATTTGAATTCTCAATTTTAATTCAAGGACAAATTAAAATTGGAATATTCTGAATGCTATTTTTAGCATTACTTTTTTCTATTTTCAACAATCTGTCCATCCGCGGTGGGATTCACCTAGTCTTGGTCTCGTGCTGTTATCTTGTAGATGCAGTCCAGATCATTATCACTCTTATAGTTGCGGATTGGTTCTGTATAGCGCGATCCTTCGGAAGGATCAAGGGGTACTATTACACACAATTAATTCTTCTCAAAGATTATCTTTTGCCCCTTCAGATTAATTACCCTATTCATATCAATGGCCCAGTCAATTCCCAGGAGCGCGGGTTAGGGATTGTTGTCGTCAACAACCTCTATCACTTCAAAATATGCCAGCGCGCTCGGTCCCTCAATATCCACAGTTATTCCCTGCAATTGCCACATGGGTATGATTTTCTGCTGATTCACCATTCTCAGCTGAATCAGAGACCATTGCAGTGCAGGTCTTCCCATTCGCTCCCATGTCTGTTTCGCTAGAACATTCGCATCTGATCCCAAATCCAGAATGAGTTGATCCACCTTGTATTCTCTGATTTGAGCAGTGAGTCTCGTTTCACGCCCCGTCCTTGTTTTATGTTTTCCGACCTTCTGGACTACGCATGGTTCTCCTGGCGTGGTCCCAACACATATGTTGATGAGTTCTTGTAACCCTTTCACAACCTTACTGTCACGTAGTAACTTCATACAGGTTTCTAGGAAAGTTGTGAGCATGGAGGGATCCATTTCTGGCTCAGGCTGATCTTTGCTTCCTGACATGGAGGCCTTAGCAAAGCTCTTCTTAGCTTCCATGAAGGTTTCCTTAGCGTGCTCCAAATCAAACTCGGCTTCTTTCGCAACGGCTTTGCGAAGCTAGGTACTATCTTTCGGCTGTTTCTCCTTTGTCATCTCCTGTCGCGATTCCACTTTAGAGCATTATATTTACATTCGGATCTTCCTCGTGCAGCTCAGACCTCATCATTTGTAGGTTCTAAGTTAGGGGAGGTGGTAGCGCTCCTTTGTCACAGATCCTAGCTATCAGTGTAGGACAATCTTCTGTCTCATTATCAAACAGCATGCAATACTTGCACGACGGGCACGTTGGATTAGTGCGAAAGTGGGCATAGTGTCCTGGCCCTATGCAATTGTAGCAAATCAACTGTCCACAACCTCTACCAGGTCCTCCTGAACCTCAGCCTCTTACGCGCCCCTGAAATCCTGTCCGCGTCATTCCTGCATTCTGGTGAAGGGGCCACATTTCGGTTTGAACTCTGTAGGTGGGTGTTCTATCCATCATCAATTCATAGCTCCTGCAAGTACGCTCATCATGTCCCACCGACCTACAAAAGTTACAGAACAACTGTTGCGGAGTTTGTGTATGCTTATATAACAAGTGGCAGTTATCTGTGGCATGCTTTCTGGCTACTTGACAGATTGTGCACCACAAAGTAGGCACCGTGCTAGGTCCTGCTTGAGCTTCTGGCCTTAGAGGCATCGATCCTCCTCTTGCAAGGTAATTTGTAAAGACGAGGCATTGGTCTTTGTCATGACCCTGACTCTTGCATTTCACGCACCATATTTCTTTGCACACTTCTATTCGAATTGTCCTATCCTACTTCAAGCTTTGCATCTCAAGGCGCATATTCTTCAGTTGCACGTGAATCTGCTGAATTCCTAGATTAGGATCTTGTATCAGGGTCTCATGTAGTCTCACGACAATCTCTAGGGCATTTTCCTGAGTTGTTATCTTCTACTGTGACAGCGCACTTATTAGGTGTGATAGTAGTGAAGCTACAAACTACTCGCGATGTTGTCCATCTGTCAGATTCATGTTTGCTTCATGAATCGTACATTTTAGCCTCTGATCTAGTTACTAAGGTGTCTCACCTGGTAGCATCATGATTTGTTTGAATTCAATATTTGACTGCACTTCGGATTTAGGCCTGCTAAATTTCCTATTCAATGCTGCTTCGATGTCTGCTACTGTCACATTCGGGTTATTGTTGGAGTACTTAATATACCAAGTCAGCGCGCAATCCTGCAAGGTGCTAACTAGTGTTGCTTTCTTTATATGGTCATCTATAACACCTTGAGCTTCCCATACAGTCTTCACTATGAACCAGAATTGGTTCAGATCCTCATTTCCCAAGCCTTTGAATAAAGGCAACTTCACTGTGCTCACCATACTGAATCACGGTGGTGGTGGAGGTTGCATGGGTGAAGTTGGAGGTGATGGAGGTGAAGCTAGTGGTGGTGTGGGTAGATATAGTATTCGTAGAAATCCTTGCCTTATCAGATGAATAACACTTCATGGAGAGACCTTCACGATCCCTTCCTCGTCCCCTCGCTGAGGTGAGATCAATGGGATATGCTCCTGGCCCTTATTTCCTTCATTTCTGTAGATTCTTCCACTTCGCGTAGACCCGAACATCAAGGTAACTGCATAACCCGTTTTTCACACAACAACATTTTAATCCAAGTATTCAGAGATTTTATGTACTTACCTTGCGGTCCTTTGAGAAAGCGTCGCTCTGCCTCGTTATAGCTGACTGAGGTGTCAACCATGAACTTAGTAACAAATCCTCCTATAATGCGATCGAGCCAATGATCAATGGCGTGCAAAAGCTTGTCCTCTGATTCTTCCAATCTTCGCACTAGCTATGGGGTCCATACAATAGGACTGTTAAGTTTCCACCTTCCTTGGCTATCTACTAGCTTCGTGATCCACTCGTATAACTGAGTAGGGAAGGATGTGAAAAATATTTCATGGATCTCCGTATACGGGTAGGTATCTAACCACTGTTCTTTTGACAGTCACGGGTTTCTTTTTTCCTGTGTCACGAACTCATGAATTCTTCTGTCCAACCTGCCTTAGATTTCTTTCTTAGTTCGATTCCAATGATACGACATCACACATCTCTTATGCAGATTCCGGTCCCGGTTCAGCGTTAGTTAGCCAAAAAAATCCCTACACTACTAGCCCTTTCGGCATTAGCCCACGGAGCGTGTACTGAAGTCTCACCCGAAGTAGTATTGGGGGATGCTGGAACCAAGTTTCCGCACCCTTGAGATGGTTGTGATGTCGGTTTATTCCAACTGTCTAGTCAATTTAATGTCTTAAATTGCTCTACATAAATTATCAATCCGGGTATCGTAAACTGATGAAGTGTGGTGCACTATATATGCTTAGTTAACCTTTCTCTTACTTCGTTGTTTTATAGTTTATGTTGTTTTTGGGGTTTTGTTCTTGTTGGTTTTCTAATGACTATGAGACCCAATATCCTTGCTGCTTCAGCAAAAGGACAAGATGATTCTATCATGTCATTAGTTCAATCAAGATAAAATGCAATAACCAAACAATGAGCTAGTGACTATGAGACCCAGTATCCTTGCTGCTTCAGCAAAAGGACAAGATGATTCTATCATGTCATTAGTCATTAAAAGGCTATGTGCATCACTAATCTACAATCAACTTGAAAGCAATTTATGTACAGCTAATATACATAAGCATAACAAAATTAAATGCAAAATTAAATGACAACTATACAAGGCAGGGGCCCTCTACCACTTATGAAATCAAAGCAAAATTGAACATACTTGCATGAATTAAAATTGCATGAATGAAAAATCTAATCTATCAAACTTGAAAGTAATCAAATCAAATCAAAACAATATTTACAAAATGAAATCTATTCTACCTTACATTCTACAAAGCAATATTTACAAAATGAAATTACTCTACCTTACATTCTAATGTGCTCCATGGCATCTACTTCACATCTCCTTTCATGTTGAGAACATCAAAGCTTTATTCAAATTCTTCAAAAGTACAAAGTACAACAAAGTTCTCCAAAGCTTTCAAAATCCATCAAGGAAGAACTACAATCTTAAGAACTAGGGACTAAAAAGACTTAGAAGACTCCAAAAAAGAGACTAACTAATGAAGGAGAGAAATCTCCTATTTATACAAAAAGATGAGAGCCATCTCATTAATTATAATCCATGAATTTCTCCCTCTACCTCTAGAGTCCTAATCAAAATAGGAACTGATAAGACACATGTCTTTTTAGAGTTACAATACAATTAGGAGATGTGACACATATCCTCATGATCCCATGATTCTTTCCACTTCAAATTCGAATTTGGCCTTAGAGTGCCACATAAGGGTCTTCTAGAAGCCTCCTTTCAACCTACACATGTCAACAATCTCAACCCATTGGTTAGGTATAAGCTTATGCACATTATTTCCTATTTTTTAACCACAAATTCACTTAAAAGGCTTAGAATTAATAAAGATTGGAAAAACATAAATGTGGCCCAATGATAATGAAAGTGGGATGAATGTGGTGACATAGTAGTGAAATGGAGGTCATATAATGGACATAATAGTGAAAGTGTAATGGAAATGAATGACATTTTCAAGACTCAACATACCCCCCCACTGAAGCTATTGCATGTCCTCATGCAATATATATTACATTAACTCTTTTGATCCTTGAGCTTTGGCTTAACTTTGCATGATATCATTTGATAACTTCATTTTTCTGCAAAGTGTTTTACTTGAGTTGCAACATGGTTGGTTCTTGTGTTACAACCATTTTTTTTGTTGTTGCCTCATATTTTGATCTTTGAACTTTGCATAATGATATTTTGATTATTGTTGCAAAGTTTATCTTTATTGGATTGCATGATGGTTGGTTCTTGTGTGACAACCATGCTTTTGTTTATATCCAATTTATCCTTTAAGCGTTTTTTTTTTTTGAAAAGCCATTGTATGCTCATAATAACAATGTAATAGTTAATATCTGTTGGAAATATGTGAGCTCCTGAATATGCTATGGACATGGCAAGATATGAAAATGAATGTATTCCCCCCCCAACTGATGGTATTGGCAATTTTATGAAATGAGGAAGAGAAATGTTTTTCCAACAATTATCATTATAGCTTTTTATGGAATTCTATGGTCAAAAGTTATAAAATGACGTACCTTCACTTACCCTTTGGAATGGATGAGTTGTATGTGTGGTGGATGAAAAATTTCTGATCATATTCTTCTTCAAGTGGATGAACAAGAGGAGTCATGGATAGAGAGATAATATGACTTTTTATTGCTTCTATAAAACTTGTTGAATCTGCTCCAAAATGCTGAAAATAATAGTCTTCATGTCTTCAAAACTCATTGGCACAATTCCTACTATGTGAAAAGATGTTCTGATGTCGAACATAGTAGGAAATTGTTGGC
>APFE030220320.1:50453-72846 GCA_000404065.3 Pinus taeda
TTGGAAAAACATAAATGTGACCCAATGATAATGAAAGTGGGATGAATGTGGTGACATAGTAGTGAAATGGAGGTGATAAAATGGACATAATAGTGAAAGTGTAATGGAAATGAATGACATTTTCAAGACTCAACACCAACTATACCTGTCTTTGTGCAGGTTTCTTCGCACTCTGCTCTACCCTTCAGTACCTTCACGAAATGTTACAATCAACTTCTGCGCAACCTTAACAAGGGGCTGAAGTCCTTTGGCGTTGCTAGGGCAACGAACTACGATATCTCCTGAACTAGGCTAAGTATTTCACTTATCTTATTAACATATCTTAGTTAGCTTCGCGTAAACAAATGTTCTTACTTGCGTTCACTTAACAAATATATTTATACACATTCGCGCATCATATAAGCATTAGAAGTGAAATTCATACCGAATATAACATATGCATAAACGGGAAATAAATACGTAGAATGATAGAAAAATTCTCTTTATTAATGATTCTGACGGTTACAGACTCTACTCACCCTGCACACTCAGCTGCAAGGTCCGTGCACTCAGCTATGGACTACTAAGCCTCTACGCACTCAGCTATAGAGCCTCTACCTATGCTACGACCCAAAACTTAAACTTACACTTCAGAGTTATCTTGCATACATCATATCTTCGTTGATTCTTCCTTAGATATTGTGTCTCTAACTACTTAGAGCTTAGCTCTATTTATACAATCCCATGGTTCGTGGACCATAGATAGATATTCTACAACTGACATTACATTATAAAAATAAGGGCGGACAACCCTATGACTCTTTAACAACTATGCGCTCCAAGCCCACAAAATGTGCAGTCTTTACATTGGAATTACAAAATTGGACCAAAATCTGGGCTCTAAGCCCCAAAACTGCCCTTGGGGGATGCCGTGCCCAACATGCCCCCAACACAAACATCATGACTCACCCTTAAGTCACTCTGCAGGTGCGGAGATCTTAGCGTGAAGACCTTCTAGCTCTGTTTGGATCGCTGCAACTTCGGCAACGCATTGAGCGGCTGCCTACTGGACTTCCTCCACGCACTGTTTAATGATTGCTGCTATTGAACTTCTACCCTGAATCCTCTCTTGAGTTGCTTGCAGTTGCGCGAGCTTTGCTTCAATGGAGGCTGTATTTGTATACGCGTCATCAATCCATGGCTGTAGTTGTGCTTTTAAGATCGCTTCTTTGTGCCGAGCGGCATCCACCTGTTCCTTGAGTGCCTTTTCCTTCTGCATCCATGCAAGCCTTTATGTAAGGGAAACCGTCTGCACGATCCCTTTTACCTCATCGTATTTCTGTTGCAGCTTGTGCACCTATGTCTCTAGGTGCTCCACATTCGGAACCTCCTGCAGGGTGGTTAGGACCTCGAATGACTGTTCGAATAGCTTCATGCAGTTTGTCATTTTACTATCAACTGCCGCAATCGCTTTCGTAACCACGGTGGTACGCTATTCTTTAACCTCCGACAAGGTTGAAGGCCGGGCCTTCAACTGTAGTTCCAGGATCTGAAGGTTCATCTCCAGTTGAACCCTGGCCATCTCTGCTCTAGCGTCGCGCACCCCTGTGGCCAATTTGCGAATTCGCGCCTCCACTGGTTCTTCTGCCTGAATGTCCAATTTTGGGACCATTTGATATGCTTCCTATATCACCTGCATAATCTGCTAATTTTGCTCGACTGCCTCATTGTGCTGCAGGCCCAATTTTTCAATGTTGATGCGCTTCTTGCTCGTGACTTGTAGAGCGCGACTCTCCCTGGCCTGAAGTTCTGTGGTGACTCCATCCTGTAAGAGGTAGAGTGTGTTCCGAGGGAGTGCAACCATGTTCAACCCTACCCCTTTCAAACTGCTCACCATGGGTTTGTTGGGTTTCTTCTCTGTAGTAAGGGCCCCATCTGGTAGCACGATCGTATTGGTCACCCTTGTGTGAAACATTTCCTCGGCAGCTGAAGTGTCGACTGCGAGGCTGGTGGACACTGCGCCAGCTTGTGGAGTGCGAACCTACAACTCTTGCAACTCTATCTGAAGAGCCCCCAATACCAGCTGTTGTTGTTCTTCAAATTGTTGGAGGGCATCCACAATGATATCCCTCACTGTTTCTCCGATGTCATGAAAATCCCCCTCAGTGAGGGTGATTGGGTCGAAGGACGTCTTCGATGCCTTTGTTTTCTTTCACGACACTATCTGCGCTCGCGGTCGCGGATTCTTGAGCTGGGTGGACATCATTTGCGGTTCCTCACCACCTTGTTTTGTGTCTGTCTTTGGTTCGGGAAAAGGTGACTTGTGTCTTGTGCATTATTCTTGTCCTATTTTCTGTTGTTTTACTAGCTTCGCAGTGTCGCGTGTTGTCTGGGCCTTAGTCATTGCTTCTTTCTTGCACTTTTGCACCAGCTGCACCATCCGAAGTTTGGTCTCTTCTTTCTTGCACTGCGTGGCGGACTTCTCCGTTTCCACCGCGGAGCCAGCTGGAGTGTGCCACTCTGGCGGCCAAGGCTTAAGGACACCAAATATAACATCGTCAGTCACTAGGTATGGTAAATCATGCATGTCTTTGTAGGGTCCTTCCGCGCCCTGATGAAGACATGGTGGAAATCTGCTTTGAACTATGCAAAGCTCTATAAACTGTTGTATACTGTGGGCAATAACCACGGATTTCAATTGATCCCCATCCAGATGTTCATTTCCATTGGCACCCAAGATATCTTGCTCTCCTTTATCCTCTGCACGTCCCTGGTCGCCCACAGGGAAGCGTACTTCACTGCTTATGGAAGGTTCGGTGCGACCGAAGGGAACTGACTATCTTCGAGTAGCTCCCATGCCATCAGTACAATCGACAACAAGAGCCATGTGTAATGAAACATTTCTCCCTTCTCCTGTGCCTCGCAGTAGTTCATAAGGAACTCGCCACATAGATAGTTTGCCCAGTTGAACTGGACCCCTTCTACACATTGTGCCACTAGTTCAACCACTGGCACGGGCACCTCATCCATGCGGTACTTCCGCATCACCTTCCCTACCAATATTTGTGTCGTGACCTTAACTGCAGGGTTGTTAATGCTGGAGATGGCACACCCTCGCTTCTTCTTCTCCAGTTTGAACTTCTTTTTCATTACTTCCATAAGGGCCAATTTGCCACCTTTTCCCTTTGAAATGTTTGCTAGGTCCTTTCCTGAGCAAGGTAGCCATGTAATCTGGTGAATCAGATGGTTTGTGATGGGGATGGGCTCCTCTAGCCACAAGCACCCATCATGCACCATGAAGAGTAGCTGCCTGATGACGAAGACGGTCACTAGGGCATGGTGGTAATGTGACACACAGAGCAGGTTTAACAACCCAGCCTTCTCTACACCTTTGAGCCATTTGCGCGGCTCCAATTCAATCATTCCATCTGTCACGTTGATCTTCTGGTGCATTAGCTTCTCAGCCGCTAAATGCGGGAACTTCTCATGGTCTGCGAGGTCCCAATATTCAAATTTCAACATAGGAACCTGCCCCAAGTGTGGTCCCACAAAGATAATATCCTCTGGGAGTAGCAGAGTTTGCAGAGAGCTCTTGCTCTCATTTATATCCTTTGGCACCTTGGCTTTACCCTTTCGCGAAGGAACATATTCAGGTAATTGGGTAATAGGGTCCGTACCTTGGGTTTCAACTTCCATCTCTTCATCCTCCTCCTCCGCCAAGATTTGCTGAGATTCCTCCTTGTCGGCCTCCAAATTATGGCCTTCCCATTTTCCTGCAATGTGAGCTTAGTCCTTAGTGGATTTCTGGATGAGACACGCACCGGGATCATGGCCTGCTTATCCTTCTTAGGTCTCGGTGTTCGCGATGATTTAGGGACCTCAATGATTATTCTGGTGCTCTTTGGGGCTTCCATTTTCACAATTTCCTATGCGGCTTCCTTAGCTGTCACTACTCCTATGTCCATGGCTTCTTCTGGTGCTGACATAGCACTACTCCATAGTTCCTTCAGTGTCTCGGGTAGTTGTTCAAACAACAAATTCGATTTCAGAGTCTCGAATAAGTCTCGGTTCAAGAATACTTGAGAGTGCAACAACTCAGTTCTCAAATTTCCAAGTGTTGTTTGCTGGATAGCCACTTGTATTTATAGTGCCTTTTGAATTTGAATTCGACCGTTCCCCCCACATTCAGTTCATTAATGCTAGATTGGCGGTAGATTTCTAAGAATCTAACCCATACATTTTTTCCTTAAATGCTTGTCGCTTGCTCCATTTGGATTGAAACCAAGCATCAAATCGTGAATAGTGACTTTAACGATCACTTTTCGGCAAACATGCGCGTCTGCACAGTTGTCTTCACACTGTCGTGGAGCCTCTGACCCTTCGCTACTGCGCGCAGTCCTGGCATCGTGCAACTCTTAGGCAGTGTAGTTTATAGTCCTACGCCTCCTTTTAGCTGCCTGGGGCACTAACACTGTGCTTCTGTCGGCTAGTTAGATGACCGGGCCACTTGTGTATGGCTTCAATCGACTACCATTCACTTTTCCAGGGAAGGGATCTCCATTCAACTTAACCTGCTGTACCACGCCTCCGTCAGTAATATTTTTAATAATATACGACCCTAACTAGTGCATCCTAAACTTTTCGGGAAATTGATCAAACTTACTATCATACAACAGAACTATATCGTTTACCTTGAATGTGTGCAGCATGATATGTCAATCCTGGCATACCTTTTCACGCTGCTTTTGGACCCGCTGGTGAAATCTAACCAAAAATCCTTCTTCTTCAAGCTCATCCAACTGCGCGAGCCTCTCCTCTAGGGCTCCACGATTCGTCATACCTGTGTGTGCTGCTATGTGCAGACTAGGCATTACAGCTTCCACTCCATAGACAAGCCTAAAAGGTGTCTGTCCCGTCAGTTTCTTGCATGTCGTCCGATAAGCCCATAACACTGCAGGTATGCATAGGTCCCAATCACTTCGTTGAGCATTGCATACCTTGGTCAACGCATTTTCAAGCACTTCGTTGAATACCTAAACTGTCCCATTAGCCTGTGGGTGATAAGGTGTGCTCTTTTGATGATACACATGAAATTCCTCCGTTAATGTGCTGATCATCTCGTTCATGAAGTGTGTACTGTGATCACTCATCAAGATCTTCGGACATCCAAATTGCGTCATTACATGTTCAACTAGAACCTTCACGATAGTCGTGCCTGTGCAATTCTTCATCGGTTGCGCTTCTGCCCAATGAGCCAAATACTCCGTCGTAGTGATAATATACCTCGTGCTTGTCTTTCCTTGAGGTTTAATAGGTCCTACAAAATCTATTGCCCACTTTTAGAAATTTTGCAACGTCATTTGTGGATTTAAAGGCATTTCATCTCTCTGTGATGGCCTTCTCGTCCGCTGACATACATCACATGCCTTGCAATATGCTTTTGAATCCTGATGAAGGGTTGGCCACCACAACCCAACGCGTAGAATCTTCTACGTGGTTTCTGTTCCTGCATAATATCCTCCCCTGACGCCCCCATGAGCGTCTACGAGGATGCTGCTTCATTCAAACTTAGGTACATACCTTCACAGTACTTCATCATGCCTAGCAATGACAGAGAAATCTACCGCGTGTACCACTAATTCCTTCTTTTGCTTGACAAAGTATCCTTCCTGCGTAGTTCCAGTTGTTAGAAAGTGTATTATATCTTCGAAATGTCTATCCATGACGCGCACAGCAAAGAGCTGTGCATCAGGTAATCCTTCCTCCAAACTAGTAGGTTCCTCCCCTGTCTTGATGCGCGACAGGTGATCTGGTCCCACGGTCGATCATGCAGGCTTCATGAAAACTTCAAAATCATATTCTTGGAACAATAAAAGCCACTTGCAAATTTGCCCCCCCATCATAGCCTTATTGACCAGGTACTTTAGCGCAGAGTACAGGTGAACCTAGTAAGGTTGGGGATTTTCTTCATAGACCTGCATCCATGTGCGTGGATCATTCTGCCCATCATACTTGTCTGTCAGTTGCATCTTAGGCTTCCCAAATCATACTCACATCATTCTCCTACATTCACGCCAATCATCAAAGCTTCCTTTGTGCGTACCCCACCATCTTGCGGGCGTAGTGTGCAGTCCCCAGTCCAAGGTCTGGAAGCATTGATTTTCTAGCACATCGCTTTCAAATGCATCCAAGAAGGTATCTACCTCATTTAGACCATCATAAGTAGGTAGATCTCTTACTTCTGTTGACATGCAGCGCAACGATCAGGTCATCATATTGCAATTCAACGTAGTTACTTCGTGTAATCAATTTTTCCATTGTTCTACTTCTTCATCAGAATTCGAAGTGCAAGGACTCTCGTGCTCCCATGTAATCCATCCATCGGTGGTGGGATTCACCCAATCTTGGTCTTGCACTCCCATGTAATTTGTCCATCTGCGGTGGGATTCACCCAGTCTTGGTCTTGCGCTGTTATTTTGTAGATGCAGTCCATTATCACTCTCATAGTCGCAGACTGTTTTCGTATAGTGCGATCCTTTAATAGGATCCAGGGGTGCTATTATGAGAAATGAATTCTTCTCAAAGATCATCTTCTGCTTCTTCAAATTAATTACCCCATTCATATCAGTGGCCCAGTCTATTCCTAGGAGCGCGCGGTAGGGATTTATGTCGTCAACAATCTCTATCACTTCAAAATCCGCTAG
Source organism: Pinus taeda (assembly GCA_000404065.3). Lineage (NCBI taxonomy): Eukaryota > Viridiplantae > Streptophyta > Pinopsida > Pinales > Pinaceae > Pinus > Pinus taeda. The sequence continues at coordinate 57,137 of APFE030220320.1, forward strand.
CGTGCTCGCTCCCTGAATATCCACAATTATTCCTTGCAATCGCCCCATGGGTATGATTTTCTGCTGATTCACAATTCTCAGCTGAATCAGAGACCATTGCAGCGCAGGTCTTCCCATTCGCTCCCATGTCTATTTCGCTAGAACAATCGCATCTGATCCCAAATCCAGAATGACTTGATCCATCTCTTATTCTTCGATCTACGCAATGAGTCTCATTTCACACCCCGTACTTGTTTTATGTTTTCCGATCTTCTAGACTATGCACGGTTCTCCTGGCGTAGTCCCAACACATATGTTGATGAGTTCCTGTAACCCTTTCACAGCCTTACTGTCGCGCAGTAACTTCATACAGGTTTCCAGGAAAGTTGTGAGCATGGATGGATCCATTTCCGGCTTTGGTTGATCTTTACTTCCTGATGTGGAGGCCTCAGCGAAGTTCTTCTTAGCTTCCATGAAGGTTTCCTGAGCATGCTCCAAATCAAACTCAGCTTCTTTCGCCGGGGATTTGCAAACCTAGGTACTGTCTTCCAGCTGCTTCCCTTGTCATCTCCCATCGTGATTCCACTTCGAAGCATTATATTTATGTTCGGATCTTCCTCGTGCGGCTCATACCTCATCATCTACAGGTTCTAAGTTGGGGGAGGTGTTAGCGCTCCTTTGTCATGGCTCCTAGCTATCAGCATAGGACAATATTCTGTCTCATGATCAAACAACATGCAATACTTCCACGACGGGCACGTTGGATTAGTGCAATCATGGTCAGAGTGTCCTGGCCCTCCGCAATTGTAGCAAATCAACTGTCTGTGACCTCTATGAGGGCCTTCTCTGCCTCAACCACTTCTGCGCCCCTAAAATCCTATCCGTGCCATTCTTGCATTCTAGTCAAGGGGCCGCGTTTCGGTTTGAACTCTATAGGCGGGTGTCCTATCCATCATCAATTGATAGCCCCTGCAAATACGCACATCATGTCCCACCGACCTACAAAATTTATAGAACAACTGTTGTAGAGTTTGCTTATACTTTTGTAACAAGTGGCATTTATCCTTGGCATGATTTCCGGCTACTTGATAGATAGCGCACCACAAAGAAGGCGTCACGCTAGGTCCTGCTTGAGCTTCCGGTCTTAGAGGCATCGGTCCTCCTCCTACAAGGTAATTTGTAAAGATCAGGAAATGGTCTTTATCATGACCCTGACTCTTGCATTTCACGCACCATATTTCTTTGTGCACTTCTGGTCGAACCGTCCTATCCTACTTCATGCTTTGCATCTCAAGGCACAGATTCTTCAGCTGAGCATGAATCTGTTGAACTCCCAGATTAGGATCTTGCGTCGGGGTCTCATGTAGTCTCATGGAAATATCTAGGGCCTTTTCTTGAGTTGTTTTCTTCTACTGCGACAATGCACTTCTTTGGTGTGGTAGTAATGAAGTTACAAACCACCCGCGATGCTGTCCATCTATCAGATTCATGTTTGCTTCGCGAATTGTGCATTTCAGCCTCTGATCTAGTTCCCAAGGTGACTCGCCTGGCAGCATCGTGATGTCTTTGAATACAATAATCGACTGTGCTTCAGATTTAGGCCTGCTAAATTGCCTATTCATTGCTGCTTTGATGTCTACTACTCTCACATTCGGGTTATCGTTGGATTACTTAATATACCAAGTCAGTGCGTGATCCCGCAAGGCGCTAACGAGTGTTGCTTTCTTTATATGGTCATCTGTAACACATTGAGCTTCCCATACAGCCTTCACTACGAACCAAAATTGGTCCGGATCCTCATTTCCCAAGGCTTTGAACAAAGGCAACTTCACTGTGCTCGCCATACTAAATCGTGGTGGTGGTGGAGGTGGTACGGGTGAAGTTGGAGGTGACGCCGGTTGTGGTGTGGGCAGAGGTGGTATTCACAGAAATCCTTGCCTTATTAGATGAATAGCACTTCGCAGAGATACATTCACGATCCCTTCCTTGTCCCCTCGCAGAGGTGAAATCAAGGGGCTATGCTCTAGACCCTTATTTCCTTCATTTTTGTAAATTCTTCCGCTTCGCGTAGACCCGAACATCAAGGTAACTGTATAACCCATTTTTCGCACAACAACATTTTAATCTAAGTATTCAGAGATTTTACGTACTTACCTCGCGGTCCTTTGAGAAAGTGTCGCTCTACCTCGCTATAGATGACTGAGGTGTCAACCGCGAACTCAGTAACAAATCCTCCTATAATGTGATCGAGCCAATGATCAACGACACACATGATCTTATCCTCCGATGCTTCCAATATGCGCACTAGCTACGAGATCCACACAATAGGACTATCAAGTTTCCACCTTCCTTGGCTATCTGCTAGCTTCGCGATCCACTCGTATAATTCAGTAGGGAAGGATGCGAAAAGATTTTGTGGATATCTGTATACAGGTAGCTATCTAACCACTATTCTTTTGAGAGTCGCGGGTTTCTATTTTCCTGTGCTACGAACTCGTGAATTCTTCTATCCAACCAACCTTCGATTTATTTCTTAGTTGGATTCCAATGATACGACATCACACATCTCTTATGCAGATTCCAGTGCTGGCAATGGAACCATTTGTTGGCTTGAGGGGGCTTGACCCAGGTTTAGCATTAGTTAGCCAAACAAATCCCTACACTACTAGCCCTTTTGGCATCACCCTGCGGAAAGCGGACTGAAGTCTCACCCGAAGCAGTATGGGGGGATGCTGGAACCAAGTTTCCACACCCTTGAGATAGTTGTGATGTCGATTTATTCCAAATATACTTGCCTTCGAGCAGGTTGGTTCGTGCTCTGCTCTACCCTTCAGTACCTTTGCGAAATGTTACAATCGGCTTCCACACAACCCTAACTAGGGGCTGAAGTCCTTTTGCGCTCCTAGGGAAGCGAACTACGATATCTCCTAAACTATGCTAAGAATCTTACTTATCTTATTAGCATATCTTAGTTAGCTTCACGTAAACAGATGTTCTTACTTATGTTCACTTAACCAATATATTTATACACATTCACACATCATATAAGCATTAGAAGTGAAATTCATACCCAATATAACAGATGCAAAATGGGAAATAAATACGCAGAATGATAAAAAAATTCTCTTTATTAATGATTCCTGATGGTTACAGACTCGACTTGCCCTGTGCACTCAGCTGCAGGGGTTCGTGCACTCAGCTGCGAACTACTAGGCCTCTGCGCACTTAGCTGCAGAGCCTCTACCTACGCTACGACCCAAAACTTAGACTTACACTTCAGAGCTATCTTGCATACATCATATCTTTATTGATTCTTTCTTAGATATTATGTCTATAACTACTTAGAGCTTAGCTCTATTTGTACAATCCCATGGTCCGCGGACCATGGCTAGATTTTCTACAACCGACATTACATTATCAAAATAAAGGCAGACAACCCTATGACTCTTTAAAAACTACGTGCTCCGCACGCACAAAATGCGGAGTGTTTACATTGGAATTACAAAATTGGACCAAAATCTGGACTCTAAGCCCCAAAACTGCCCTTGGGGGATCTCGTGCTCAACATCTTCATAGCTCCTGAAAGGGTAATATTGTTCCTTGATGGCGTCTTGGAAATAATTCCAAGTGGGTGTGGTTGAAAACAGAGAGGGTTCACTCTCATCCTTTTATTCACAGTAGGTTTTCCACCAGTCCTTGACATGTGGGGTGGGTTTGAGAAGTGCAAAAGTAATCTTTTCCCGATTAGAAAAGTCATGAACTGAAAAATATCCTTCCAACAAATTTAACCATTTATCTACGATGTCTACATCTATTAGGCTTTCAAATATGGGAATATCGAAGTTAACTTGAACCTTAAAAGGAGTGGCACCTCCAGAGTGGCTACTGGATGAAGATGCATTGCGTGTGGGTAATCGACGAAGGATCTGGGCAAAGTTATCCATTATCACATCCCTCTGTCGTTGAAGGGCTTCCTCGAGCAACATTTTGAAAGGATCTCCTGCCCCCTCGTCTTTATTTTCTTCCACCATGGGAAGTCATCGGGTATTGCGAGGTTGTTCTTGCAATGATTCAACCAGTTCAAGCCCTAACTCCTTATACCCTGACCTCGTTGGGGACTTGCAAAGAAAAATAGAGAAAAAGAAGACCTCTCTGATACCACTGATCCAAACTTAAACATGAACACAAAAGCTTACACATATAATCATAAACACAAAGATGCAACAGAAAAACACTTCGTTTCATTAATAGAAAAATACTTATCTATGCTTACAAAAAGAATGGAAATAAGATAGCTCGGGCGATGGTAGCTTATCTTTGAGAAGAGATGTGGTAGCTACATGCCTTTGAACTATTCTACAATGAGTCTCAAGGGCCTATTTATTATTGGAAAACATGATAAAACCCTAAACAACTAAAACCCTAACCCCAGGAGATGTAATACCAAGAGTTTGTGGGCCCCGTTGTGTTAGTTGTGAAGCCAACTTTTGGGGGTCGTAACTTGGTCATATTATCTCTGTTTGGCACGTACAATACCTTGTTGGAAAGGTCTCGCTGAGTACTAAAGGTTTTACCGTAGGCCACTATCTATGGCGATGGTCTTGCTATGGACCCTAGAAAATGCCATTTAGGGTGTCAAAATTTGTCTGGAAGTTTAGGACCCGAAAAACTGCTAAAAGTAGTAAATGTAGAAATGAACAAGGAAACAGATGAAACTGATTGGGGGGTCAAGGTGGAATAGGTGGGTGGCCACCAATATCCACCTGGATCAATTGTAAACTCTTTGGCTACTACTGCTAGCACATTTAGAATTCCTATTTAACCTAATGAAAAACATGAAATAAATGTTAGACATAGACCTTATATCCCGGACAATACTAGACATTGCCAGGTTTTTGAAGATGATAATGAAATCAGAAGATTTGTTGAAAGGACTTATGAATTTATTAGCACTTCAATTGATAGAGATGAGGATAAGGTTATGGAGGAAAATACTGAAACAAAAGTTTTCCTAAACATTGTTGTTCGGCAGGATATAATTCAATTAAACAATAACATAATCCCTAGAGAGGTTGTTTGATTTAAATGATGTGGTTGTTAAGCCTATAATTTTGTCGAGTAAAGGGGAGATGGAAGACTATAATTTTGAAACTGAAGAAAATCCAAAATTGGTCAAAGTTTCTAACACTTTGAAAATAGAGTAGAAGTCGAAGTATGCAAAATTGTTGAAAAAGTTTTCAAATATATTTGCATTGAGGTATGAATATTTAAATGTCTACAATAAGGATGTCATTCAACACACTATCCCTCTCAAAGAAAATGAAAATAATTTTAAATAGATGTTAAGAAAAATTAACCCAAATTTGTTGTCGTTGATTGAAAAGAAGTTAAGAGACTGTTAGCTGCAAAGATCATCATCCCTCTAAGATTTTCAAACTGGATAGCTAACTTAGTACTAGTGAGGAAAAAGAGTGGGGAGATCTGGCTGTGCGTGGTCTTCGGAAATTTGAATAAAGTTTCATTGAAGGATAATTATCCTTTACCTAAGATGGACCAAATTCTAGAAAAGGTGGTTGGCTTAGAGAGGATTTCTATGCTTGACGGGTTTTCCAGATACAACCAAATACTGGTCAATCCAAAATATCAAGATAAGACTGCTTTTACCACGCCATGGGGAACATTTATGTACTCGAAGATGCTCTTCGGGATTATGAATGTTGATGCTACATTCCAGAGAGAAATGAATATAAATTTTGTTGATGAAATAGATAAGTTTGTTGAATTTACTTAGATGACATTACTGTCTTTTCAAAATTTGAATCTACCCATTTGAAACATTTGAGGATAGTTTTCACTAAGTGCAGAAAGTTCGGAGTTTCCCTGAATCCTAAGAAATTTCATTTCGCCATGAGGGAAGGAAAGATGCTAGGCCATATATTATCGAAGGAGGGAATTTAGATTGACCCCAACCGAGTAACAACTATACAAAGAATTGAACAACCAAGAAACAAGAAAGAGGTACAATGATTTCTAGGTAAAGTAATTTTTTTGCATAGATTTATTCCCAAATTTGCAGAAATTCTGAAAGTGATATGAAACGTGCTAAAGAAATGAAATGAGATTAAATGGATTAAACAATCAAAAGAATCCTTTTATGACATTAATAAAGCTTTAGGTCAGTCTCCTTCACTTACTAATCCTGATTTTTCTAAGAAATTTCTTATTTTTTCATTTCTTTCCGAGCACACCATCTCCATCTCTCGGTGTTTTACTTCAGAAGAATGTATGAGGTTAGGAACAACCATTTTCATTTTTTAGCAGGGCATTGAGAGATGCTGAACTGAAGTACAACATAATGGATAAAAATTTACGTGTTGATAAACTCACTCAAATATTTTAGGGTCTTTATACTTCATTCTCACGAAGTTGCCTATATACCAGATGTTGCAATAAAAACTATTTTGATCCAGCTCGAAAGTGATGGTAGGAGGCATAAGTGGATCACCAAAATTATTGAGTTCAATTTAGAAATTAATCCCATTAAACTGATCAAAGGGCATGGCTTAGCTAAATTGATGAATGAAACCAATCTTGAGACTTTTGGTGTCAATATGATTATGTAGTTATCAAACTTGTCAAAAAATGAAACAACGGTAAGAGTGGATGACCGTTTCAAAGATTTTTCATGGTACACTAATATCATTATTGCAAAACAAAAGAATTGATGATTCGAGAGTGAGAAAGTCTGATTTGAAAATTTGGATTTAGACAGATGCATAGATGTAAAGGATGGCGGTTCACTGGATGTTTTACCCTAGCCGCGTCCTCGATTACGGTTAACTGCAGTAATCCGTAATCCTCCTCGCTCCCTAGCTACCAGCTTCCCATTGCTTGTGCACCTACATCCGCAATTCGATAGTTACGGTCTCCTTTCTCAGCTACAGGATGTAAGACATGGACCTCGAAATGGTCGACTACTCTCCAGACCCTTACCCGGATCAAGCCATTTTCTGGCACCATAACCCTAAGCCGGCCCTAGTTTCGTCTTCTTCTCCATCATGTTCGAACCCATCTCCAGTTGTCTTCCTCCCCGAGCTATCTGCATCTACTCTCCACATTGCTACCCTATCGATTGAATCCCTAGCCCTTGATTTCCCTCCGCTCTCTCCCGGGACCTTAAACCTCCTGGCCGCCTGCTCACCCTCGTTCCCATTGTTCAACCCTGTGCCTCTTGTGGACCACCTCTTCCCGGTAAATCCTTCCTCCTCCCCTGGCCTCGACATTCCGGTGGAGCCTGCACCTCAGCCCCACAGTCACGCCCCCCCAGCGACACTGCAACAACGATATCCTCGGCTCCTTCATCTGGGTTCTTTGAAACCCTTTTCATCAGGGTAAGGACCGCGACTTAGCAAATACAACAGGAGAATTTGAGTCCTTTGGACCCATTGCAGGAGCACCCAACAACGCCGAGAACAGGGAAAAGGAAAACCAAGCGCGTCAAGGTTTGCGGAAAGGACTTCACCATCAAAATTGGGGAAGGAATCACCATGGGTGAAGTAGCAGACATGGCAGGCAAAGTTTTGGTGGGAAGGGTTCTAGGGAGAACCTATTCGGTGGAGCTTCTTAGGCTATGGGTAAAAGAGATTTGGGGGAAAATATTTAAGGAGCTATTTGAGGTACAAATCCTTCCTTGAGGATGATTTGCGCTCCACTTCGCACTAGAAGAATACACAAATATGGCGCTTGCTAGGTATTGGTACATAGGAATGGCCCCGGTCTTGCTAAAGTGATGGAGCCCTCTCTTCGATCTAGAAAGAAAGCAAATTGGAGCTGGCCCCCTTTTGGTAAGATTGTCAGGATTTCTCCTTCAATACGGGTTTGAAGAAGTATTTTTACGCATTGGGAACACTCTGGGCACATACCTGGACTATGATAAATCCTTTATTCAGTCAAAGAACCGCACTCTAGCCCGCATACTGGTACACCTAGATACTTGGGAAGGCTTGGAGGAGAAAATTACTCTACAATGGCGGAACTTTACAAGGATTCAAATCCTAGATTATGAGGGCGTGCCATTTAGGTGTCACCGCTGTCACAAAGTTGGGCATCTTTTCAAAGAATTCCCTCTGGTTTGAAAGGCTCCCGACTCTCCAGTGGGAACAGATGGAGGGATGGACAAGACTACCGCAACCACCCCTGGGAAGACCCTACCAACAACATTCCCTTCGTTCGGAAAGGATACCTCAGCTCAACAGCCACAACAAGCTCTTGTCAACCCCCTGTAGGTTTTAACCCCGTACAGAAATTACCTGCATACGAATTCTAAAACAAAGAAAATAAACAATGCGAGAGCATAACACATAAAACACATATACACAAAGATTTTCCCATTGGATCCCAAAACCGGGACTACCAACTTGATTGTTCATTATATTCCTTTCAATATTACAATACATATTTATACATGCTGAAGCATCCATTACCATGGACTGAAAACCAACGCGTCCAAAAACATGTGCGAAAATCATGCACAAAACCATAGGTGGGTCCGCCCAACCTAACATAGGGTCCAAAACCAAAATTTTCTGAGGCGCTGCCCCGGACCCCATAAATTGGGGTTATAGGTACCCCTAAAACCCCCTGTGACCCTCCCCTCTAACCCCCGGTTAACTACATGGGCTAGTCGTGGAAAGAATATAACACAACCCAAACCCCCTTGTCCACCATCACCGCCGATGACTTGAGCTAGGGCAACAATAGAGGCTGCATGCACCTCGGGTAATACTTCTCTATCTCGCCCTGTTTTTTCTTCTACTATTGGATGTTTTGTACTCCATTTGCACAATGCATCAGTATTAGATCAAACTGCCATCCTCCCTCCCATCCCCTACCCCTTGATCTCCCATCAGCTTGTTTTCTCTACAACCTCCCCTTTTTTCCCTCTGGAAGCCTCCTCTAGTCCTCCCCCTCCATCCTCTACATCGTCCGACCCCCCCCCCCCCCACTCATACAATCTGTGGCCCTGCTCCCTCTCATCTGATTCCTACCCTCCCCACTCTGGGTTGGGCCTTGCCACCCCTTCGCTATCCCTCAAACCTCTCGCGGCCATAAATCCCTCCTCTCGAAAGCCATCCTACAGGGAGGGGCTGAGGTGGTCTCTGGAAGACAAACATCCTTAGACCAGGTTCTTATAGCATTGAACACCCATGATCAATTACCTCCATGAAGTGGCTATCTTTCAAGTATAGGGGCATGGCTAGCTTGCCCAAAAAGCTAGCTCTCCATAGACTGTTTGAATCTGAGCCCGTTGACATCATTTTCCTACAAGGAACCCTAGGTGAGGTGGATTACATTACCCTTATCCTGGGATCTCTGAAACCTAGCTGGACTTTCCTCTCCCTAGATGCAGCCGAGAGATCTGGCGGTTAAGCTCTGGGATATAACCCTCGCTCCATCAACCTTAAATCTACCTGGGGAGGGGAGGGTTTCATTGGGATAGATGTGTTCTCTACTGAACTTGGTATGGACCTTTGATTCATCAAGATATATGGGCCCTGCCAAGGGTTAGAGGCCTTTTGGAATCGACTCTTAAATCTCTCCATCACCTCGATGGAAAACCTCATCATTGGTGGAGATATAAATTTTTCCATAGGATATGGCGAGTCCTAGGGCTCTTCTACACAGGTTGACCTGCTCTCTGATACCATCGAAGCACTTTTGGAACTCACCCAATTGACTGATATCCCCATGATTAAACCATTTCCCACTTGGAGAAACAGGCGAGTTGGGGAGGCGGCTTTAGCCACAAGACTGGACAGATTTCTAATCAAGACCCCACTGTTACAGAAATTATCCCTCTATAGATAATGGGTCGACTGTGGAGGTATCTTAGATCACTCCCGTATCTTCTTGGAAATCACGGGCCCCCCAGAAAAGCCCAAAGCACCATTCAAATTCAACTCGACCTGGCTACAGTACACGACCTATTCCAAATTAATCACTGATTTTTGGGGGGCAAATCCTCCCACAAGGGGGCGCACCCTAGCTAAAGGATTCTACTACAACCTCACCCAGCTCAAGAGACTATCTATACAATGGGTAAAGGATAAATCCATAAAATATGACAACATGCTCGCCACATTCGAGTCATCATTAGTTGTTCTACTCGACGAATGGAATAGGGGCTTCATATCTGTAGATGCAAAGACCCACCTAATTGAATTGGAAAATCAACAATCCAAAATACTGAAGGAAAGGGAGGAGTCATGGTGCCTCAAGAGTAGAGTGACATGGCTAAAATTCGAAGACGAAAATACAAAGTTCTTCCATAATTATGCCAAGGGGCGAAAAGTCTCAAACACTATCTGGAACATGCCCACGCATGATGAAGGTATTGCTAATACTTTCAGCCATCTTTCACATCTGGAAAAATCTCACTTTCAACAACTATACAAAGCACCATCGGTTGTAAATCTTGCAGAAATAATTCGTTTGGCAGGACATTTCGCCAGTTTTGTCGATTTGGACACAACAAAAGAATTAACTGCCCCTGTCTCCTCTGCAGAACTTGAAGGGACACTAAAATGGTTTAAAAAAGATAAAAGCCTTGGACCGGATGGTTGGTCAATTGAATTCTATCTGGATTTTTACGAGCTTATAGGACAAGATTTCCTCAAAGTAGTCGAAGAATGCAGGATCAATGGAAAAATGTATGAGGCCATAAACTCCACTTTATTGCCCTGATCCCAAAATCTAGCTCCGCATCATCATTTGATGACTTTCGCCCAATCTCACTGTGCAATTCTCTGTATAAAATCACCACCAATATCATCACAAATAGGCTATGCCCCATTCTCTCCCACCATATTTCCCCCGAGACATTTGCTTTCCTACAGGACCGTGAGATCCACGAGGCCATTGGAATGGGACATGAGGCTTTACACTCTATCAAAGTAAAAAATTTGAAAGGTGTTATCCTAAAGATCGATCTTGCAAAGGAATTTGACCGAGTCAACTAGCTCTATATAAAGATGATTCTTATACACCTGGGTTTCCCATTTTCATTCACGGATTGGATCATGTGCTGCATCACCTTGACATCCTTCAGTGTTCTCATAAATGTTTAGCCTCACATTTCTTTCATGCGAACAGGGACTTCGCCAAGGATTCCCTCTCTCTCCCCCACTGTTCGTAATTGTGATGGAGAGACTCAGGAGGCTCATTGAAACTACAAAAAGAGATGGTAGACTCAATGGACTGAAAATGAGTGATCTCTGCTATCTCACTCACCTCCTTTTTGTCAACGATGTCCTTATCTTTCTTGATGGTAGCATTCGAGACTCCATCACTTTCCATGAAATTTTAACACTCTTTGCACGTGCCACTAGTATGGTTGAAAATCAAGCCAAGTCCACTATCACTCTATCACACACCTCCCCACAGGAAGACAGAGCCGCCCATCTTTTCTTCCCTTATCAATTGCAGACTCTAGAAAATGGCCTAAAATATTTAGGGTTTTGGATCAAACCACATAGCTACCGGATTGTGGATTGGATCTGGTTGGTGATCAAAATAGAGAAGAGACTGAAAAATTGGAACCATAGATTCCTTTCTAGAGCTAGGTGCCTCGTCCGCATCAAATTTGTTCTAGAAGCCACATCTATGTACTGGATGTCACTAGCTTAGATCCCTCGGGGAATTCTTACCCAGATCTAGAGGATATGCTGCAGATACCTCTGGAACAAACAAAAAGAAGGAAATTTTTTTGCTTGGGTCAGTTGGAAAAAAAATGCTTTACCCAAAAAATGGGGCGGTTGGGTATTAAAGGATCTAACTATCTTTACACAAGCTTTAGCAGCAAATATGGGTTGGACTTTCCTCATAGCACAAAATATCTAGACCATTGTTACATACCACAAATATGTCAGGCCACAACAACTCATGGATTGGGTCTGATTGCCAGTTTGGCAGTGCACGGGCATTTCTATTGTCTGGAAGGCAATTCTGCAAACTATGCCTTTTATCAGAGTTGGCCTGGCTTGGAGAATAAATGATGGAAATCAAGTGCACATTGGTATGGACCCATGGATCAGGGGAGGCAATAGATATCAACTCCCTCCTGACCTGATACACCGCCTATATCAAAGGGACATCAAGGTGGTTGCACAATTAGCAGACATGGAACACAACACTCTATTCGAGCAAGCATGGTTGTCATCTCACAATTTTGAAATCCCTGTACAGTGGTATCAAACTTGGGAAGGATATTTAAGTGCTCCGTCTGAGGCACATGTTCATATAAAAGAAGGACCAAACGAACTTGTTTGGAATCCAACTGAACATGGAAAATACACCCCCAAAACTGGTTACCTCTCTCTCCTCTCGGATCACAAGCCAAAGCCAATACAACAATGGTGGCGCCATCTATGGAAACTGAAAGCACAACCCCGGGCACATCTGTTTATGTGGAGTTTGCTCAGCAATAAAACACCCACGGGAGATTTCCTCATCCATAGATCTATCTACGGGCCGCATTGGTGTGTTATGTGTAAACAAGACACTGAAACAAATGAGCATTTATTTCTTCATTGTCCTACAGTTGACCAGATGTGACAATCGAATGCACAATCTCTATCCATCTAGGAAAGGTGGCAGGGACCCTCTATCCCACATGCCTAGAACTCTTGGTTTTCTACGCAACATGGCACAAAATTACTATGCTTACCTCTCCTCCTGTGCTGGACTATTTTTCTTACCTAGAATAATATTATTTTCAAAGATGCTATGGCTTGCTGGCCTCTCATCATTGCGAAGGCAGTGATAGCTTACCATGAAATCCCAAAAGTTATCCATCCCCCCACTTGGTGTACCCTCTCCCAGGGACTGATTGAAAAATCTTGCCCATGGTCTATCTTCGATGGCGCAGCCCAAGCCCATGGTTGTGGAGGCGGTTTCATCTTGCATATATTAGAACAACACTCATACAAAGTCCAGATTGGTTTGGGGGAGGGGACAAACAACTTCGTCGAATTTATCACCCTCAGAAACCTACTGCATTTTGCATTAGCTCATGACTGCACAACCATTCAGATTTTCAGGAATTCTAAAATCCCTATAAATTGGTTCAACAATATTAATCACTGTCATGCTCATTCAATTAGAAATATTTTGGACGAAGTTTTCACCTTCAAAGCAATTTTTAACTCAATTACATGTCAACATATTTACAGGGGATATAACGAAAGTGTTGACAGGATTTCCAAGGAGGCCACGATACTACCTCGAGGCCTGTGGATAATATAGGAACAAGATGGTGCTGAACAATACCAATACTATCACCGACCATATATAGATCATGCATATCATAGGGTGGACAAGACCTAAATTCTGATTTTACATTGTTTTTATAGCTGTCATTTTGAAAATATTTATGTATATAATATATATGTATGTATGTATGTATGTAGTATGTATATGTATGTATATATTATATATTATATATATAGTATATATATATATATATATATATATATATGGATCATTTAGATTGAAAACACCTCTACGAGGAATTTTTGTACAGTTTTTGAATTGCTACCTACAGGAAATGGCAACCGCCATAACTTATCTAGTAATATTTATCTAGAACTAGCCATCAGCCAATAGTTATGCATATGCCTTGGGCATCTACTATATTTAATTTTTCTATATAATGAAAGATTTCGATTTTTCCTCTGGAAAAAAAATCATTATTGCAAAACCTACACGTTCCACCAGGGATGAATAATACTCGAGCCAGGTTTTTGAGGTTTAAATATGCTAAGTAATACCTTCTGGATGATTATTTATTTTGGAAAGATCCACTAGGCATTTTATTGATTTGTCTGCTAGAAGATGAAGCCAAAAAAGTGATCAAAGAATTCCGTGAAGGAGCCTGTGGTGGTCACCATTACTGGAGGGTCATTGTTGATAAAATGTTTAGAGTAGGTTATTATTGGCCGACAACTTTTTTTGATGTTTGAAAAGAAGTTTTTAGCATGCCACAAATGTCAATTGTTTGAGGGAAAGGCTAAGTTGATGTATTTAGCCTTAAAACCTATATGTGTAGAAGCACGATTTCAGTAATGGGGCTTTAACTTCATAGGTGAAATACACCGACATCTTCATCACAACACAAGTGTATTTTAACAGGGACGAACTACTTTACCAAATGGATCGATGCTCTCCCAAGCAAGAAAGCTATTGATCTTTTTGTTGTACAGTTTTTATAAAACACCCTTTCCAGATTTGGTAGTCTAAAAAGAATTATTACTGACAATGCTCAATGTTTTAAATCTAAAAGAATAATAAAATTATGTGATGAGTATCATATACATCTTAGTCATTCCACAACCTCTTACCCTCAAGGCAATGAACTAGCTAAATCATCAAACAAAATCCTTATCAGGATCATAAAAAACTATTAGAAGACTATAAGAGAGCTTGACATACAAAGCTAAAGTTTGCTTTGTGGGCAGATAGGATTAGCACATAGAGGTCAATAGGTACCACTCCTTTTCAGTTAGTATACGGTGTTGATGCAACATTCCTGGTTTCAATAAGGATACCAATTATGAGGTACCCACAGGAACTAGGAGAAGAACCAAATCATCTGCAGAGGAGAATAAATCAATTGATAGAGGTACAAGAGAACAAAGAAATGGTATATGAAGAATCTCAATATTTCTAGGATAAAGTCAAGAAAGTGTTTGATAAGCAGACTAGGGAAGATGATTTCAAATGCCTAGACTTAGTGCTTAAATGGGATGCTTACATTGAAGAAAAAGGTAAGCACGAGAAGTTAAACAATATTTGGAAGGGTCCCTATCAAATTTCAAATTTTTGTGACAAGAATAACTTTATTATAGAATACTTGAAAGGAGAATTACTTCCTGGTGGTCCAGTCAATGGGCAATTTCTGAAACATTATATCACCTGAACAACTAAAAGTCACTTTTTCATTGTAAATATCCATGTTATTTGAAAAACATTTGCTAGTGTGGATAAGCATTTTGAAGAGCTTGAAGCCCAATGAGAATGTGCTAAGGTTTTGACAAATGTTTATCAGAGAATAAAATTGTTTTACATCAGTTGTGTTATTTTTCAAAACCCAACAGAGTCTGTGAAAAAGAAAATGCTTTTGAGAGATGATATTCTTATTTGGAAGTGAGTCAAATTATTGCTTTAGGCAAGCTTGTTTTAATAAATAGGCCCGTGGTCTGTGGGGTTCTTGTTGCAATCGATGACGGACAATAGCCCCATGAAGCTAGATGTTATCACATTTGTTTAAATTTGAAATTTTTTAAATGTTGACAATTGTAGTATGAACGAAATATTTGTAATTAACATGGAACAATGTTGATAATGGGAATATTGACACTATTGTGATTTCAATTTGTTAATAGATAAATACGCTGAAAATGGGAGTGTCAACGTTATCGAGTGTTTTAAACTGCAAACCAAATAATTTTTACGGGTAACTAGGGTATCAATGCCAAAATGATGAAATTTAAATTTATGTTTTGAAATGTGCCAACATGTTCCACATTAGCAAAAAGGTGATTATTTCCTCATCATGCTCTGTTAAATCCAAAAATAGAAAAGCACGTGTTGAAAGGATCCTTTTCATGGCCAAAGAGGTATGTGGGTTAATTATAATGATTGAGGGGTTAAACCTTTCCTCCCCCTTTTTTTTT
>APFE030220320.1:78985-92240 GCA_000404065.3 Pinus taeda
ATGACTTGGATCTTAGTTAGATCCACATGCACACCTCACTCATCTATGATGTAACCTATATTTTGGACCTGGGTCATGCCAAAGGTGCATTTCTCCAAGTTGGCACATAGTTTATGTTGTCATAGGGTTTGAAGGACCTATCGAATGTGTTGCAAGTGTTTTTCCCTACTCTTGCCGAAGATGAGGATGTCGTCCAAATAAACAACCATGAATGAGTTGGTGAAGGTCCACAGGATTTCATCCATTAAGCATCATAAAAGTAGCAAGGGAATTTGTCAACTCGAAGGGCATAACCAACCATTCAGAAAGGCATTCCTTGGATTAATTGAAGGTGGTCTTCCATACATCTATGGGATCTATTGTAACCCGGTGATAGCTATACTTAACATTGATCTTGCTGCAATACTTGGCCCACTTGAGTTGGTCCAGAAGGCCATCAATCCTTGGGATTGGATACCTATTCCTAACAGTGATTTTGTTTAGTGCCCGATAATCAATGCTGATCCTCCAAGTCCCATCCTTCTTCTGTACAAGTAAAATCGGGCTCCCACAAGGTGAGGAACTTGGTTGTATGTGCCATTTTTGCAGCAATTTCATGATTTGCTGCTTTATCTCTTCATTTTCCAGAATGGAGCGAGGACATATAGACTTGTTGGGTAGAGGTGCTCTGAGAGTCAGGTCGATCGAATGCTTGACCTGATAGTGCAAGGGTACCCCTGCAGGTGAGGAGAAGATGTCCTTATATTCTTCCAAGACCTTATCCACCTACTTTTTCTACGTGGAGGAACCCTTCTCGGGGGCCATTGATGTGGCCACAATCTTCCTCTTACTTTGAGAGAGAATCATAAAGAAAAAAAATTCCCAGTCTAGGAGATGATCTTACTGCATTGCTTAACAAAGATCAAAGAGATGGTGGTAGGTGGGGCTACATTTGATATCCTGTATAACTTATTATCGAAATAAATAATAACAGTGTGAGGCCTCAACTCCTATACAACATGATTCTTCCATAAGTATGGTTGGCCTAATAATACATCACAAACTTTAAGATGAGCAACATCACAAAATACCTCATCCATTAAGGGCTTGATGTTGTAGGGAAGGTGACATTGCTGGATGACACAAATATCTCATCCTTGGTGAAGCCACCAGATGGTGTACGGCTGTAGGTGTGGTGTGATCGATAAGTCCAAGTGCTTCACAACCTCTACTAAAATGAGGTTCTTTTGGCTCTCGTTGTCGACAATGAATTCCAACGACGAAATATTCACCCACATCTGTGAGTGGAAGAGATGTTCCCCATCCTTTGGATCTTTGGGCTCAATGTTCTGGATCTTGGTGGTGGAAATAATGGCGCTCGATGCCATATCAATAATCTGCTTCTCTTTGTCATTCTCCTTTTCCGGTTCTGAATCAAAGTTGGAACATGCATATGATTCTGAAGCCTTCAACTTGGCCACCAGTGACTACTTGGCTTGACATTCACTTGTGTTGTGAGTGGGGTTCTTATGGAACTCACACCAGTTTCCTGTGTCCTTCTTTGTCTTTATGGTGTTATTCTTTGCTTGTGACTTCTACGAGTTGTCCTAGGTCACCTCGCCTTGGATTTGTCCATTGTTTTGCGGTTTGGGGGTGCCTTTTCCTTGCTTCAGATTCATAGATCCAAAGTCTCACTTCTTCTATTTAAACTTCTACTCGATCTCCATAGTGTATCCTTAGGCAGCGCCAAGTGAGGATATGTCTAGGAACTCCATCTAGTCCTAGATGTATTTGTAAATACAATTATGGTACTTGAGTACAAGATCCTGCTCAGAATCCTTGATACCCAACTTCATGTGAAGGGTATGAAAAATATTTTTGAAATCTGACACATCTTGGTCCCTTGCCTGCCGTAGTGTGGTCGATTTTATTTACTTACCTTCATAGCTCCCGACGGGGTGATACTTCTCCTTGATGGCATCTCGGAAAGAGTTCCAAGTGGGTACAATTGAAAATAGCGAGGGTTCCCTTTTGTCCTTCTACTCACAGTAGGTTTCCCACCAGTCCTTGGCATGGGGGGCAACTTTGAGGAGTGAAAAAGTAATATTTTCCCTATCGGAAAAATCATAAACTGAAAAATACCCTTCCAATAGATTTAACCATCTATCTACGATGTTTGCATCTATCTAGCCTTCAAATATGGGAATACGAAAGTTGACTTGTACCTTGAAGGGAGTGGTGCCTCCAAAGTGTCTGCTAGATGAAGATTCGTCACCTATGGGCATCTGCCGAAGGATCTGGGAAAAGTTGTCCATCATCACATTCCTCTGTCGCTCGAGGGCTTCTTCGAGCAATATTTTGAAGGGATCTCATGATCCCTTGTCTTTATTTTCTTCCCCCATCGCAAGTCGTAGGGGTTCGCAAGGCTGGTCTTGAAAAGCTTCAACTAGTTCGAGCCCTAACTCTGTATACCCTGACCTTGTTGGGGACATGCAAAGAAAAATAGAGAAAGAGAACACCACTCTAATACCACTGATCCAGACTTATGTAGGAATGCAACAGATTACAAAGATAAACATAAACACATAGATTCAACATAAATAAAACTTAATTTCATTAATATCAAAGAACTGAAATATGCTTACATACATAATGGAAATAAACTAGCTCGGGCGATGGTAGCTTATATATGAGAAGAGATGGGGTGGCTACATGCCTATGAATTGCCTTACAATGAGGATTTAAGGCTTATTTATTATTAAGAAACAATGAAAAACCCTAAACATCCAAAAACCTAACCCTAAAAGATGAAGCACCAAAACTATGGGCCCTGTTGGGGTAAATTGGTACATCAACTTCCCAGGGTTGTAACTTTGGTATACGATCTTCGTTGACATGCAAAATATTTTGTTAAAAAGATCTATCTAAGGAATATAACTTTCAACTGCTAACATAAAAAAAAACTCAAGTTCTCTTGTTTTCCAAAAAATTGTCGTTTAGGGCCTCAAAATGGCTTCGAAAGTTCAGGACTCGAAAAACTTCCAAAAATAGTAAACTCTGCTACTATTAAGGAAACTAAAAAACTTAAAGAAACAATGGTGGGGGGTGTAAGTGCAATAGGCAGGTGGCCACCAATACCTACCTCGATCAACTTTCAATTCTTCCACTTTGAGATTTTAGATCAATGATGCTCCATTGCTAATGTGAGAGAGGAGGATAGTAGATTATGGCGAATTTTGAGCCTTAGAATTACATGATTCACTTCTTCCTCAACACCTTGAATCTTTGCAACAAACTTCAACAATTTATCACATAATGGGAGAAATTTCATGGGGGAATTCTGTAGGATTTATTTAGAACTGCATTGGTAACTAACATCCTAATCCAAGCTTGGGCATACGTGAAAAGATTCAAAAATTTGATATGAGAGCAGGGAAAAAACAAACAAAGGGAACAAAGAGGCGATAAGAAAGAGGGATTGTGGGAGACCTTTCTTTATCTTCCACCACATAAACCATGATTCTAGATGTTAAGAGAATGGACACAGAAAAGGAGTCCATCCAAATCCACTCACTAGGAATGGATCCAGGTGGAATCATTTGCGAAAAATGTTATGGCATGAAACATTTGGTACGCTTGAAATTCATTGACATTGTACAAATTTGATCATTAGGTTCACTCTTGCATCAGAAAGGACCTTTCCATATCTGGGTCGTTACTTCTATGATCATCATCCTGAATCGTCACACAAATCTTGTACTGCAAACCTTCATGAATATTTATTTAACCATCATGATTAGTTGTCATCTCTTTGCCCATAATAGACAAGGAATGTGAGAATATAAGAGGGGCTAAGTAAGTTGAGCCATTGATTCCACCTTGAGTGCATGTAGGCACCCACTAATAATCAAGTTGTTGTCCTTTTCATCCACGTGTCGCAGTGATACATGGGACCCATTATGAAGTTGGGTATGGTGATCTTCAATTTACTTAATGAATCAAAGATTTTCTTTTGTGATTGTTAACCACTAGGTCTCCCTTTCCTAATTTGACTCCATGATTCAACAACAAGTCAACCTCTATATTATTTTTTCTTTAGATATGAAAGGCTTCATAATGTTAAGCTTATGAAGCAAATTATTTATCCTTAAAAGGATTTCTTAAGTTTCAAATTTTCAAGAGAGGTTCTTTTTATAAATAAGAGATAAGGAGGGAGGATTCACCCATTACAATTGACTTAGTATTTTTCAGAGATAGATCTTGGAGAAGGCCTTGGTATGGAATGTAGGCTTATGCTTGATTGATTGAAGCTAAACACAAACCCCACATGTATGAAATTTCTTATTTTTCTCCTTGGTAATATGCTACTTCCCAACTCCTGCTACCATTGGATAGTATTTTCAGGCCTATCAAATAAAATAACTGGGTTTTTTTTGCCTACTAGCCATTCAACAAATTCTTCATTGAGATTATAAACTTTCCCATTCTCTTTCTTCAAGCCTCAATTTGATTTATTATTGTAGACTGAAGTTTTGGATCCATATTTCTTCCATCTCATCCACTTCCTTGGGGGAAGTGAATGAGGATTTATGTGATTTTAATGATTCAACTAATATGAGGGAAACTTTATTCACAACCTCTGGAGGGGATGAAAATTTATTTTGGAATATAGCATTGTTTCTAGCCAACTAGATTTTCTAGCAAATAAATTTGAGAAGATCCCAACATATCCTTTGTAAAATTTATTTTCTTTTCAACGAGCTAACATAATGCTTTTCCCACGAATCAAAGAATAGAGTGATGTTTTCAGGCCATACAATTCAGTATGTGATATTTTTTAAGGAGAATTCATAGACCTACATAGAGAAATTACATTCAAGGAATAAGTGGATGATAATTTCATATTTTTCCTTGCATAAAACACATATGGAAGGTCCTATTATTTCTCTTTTTTGCAGTCTTTTTGCTGTTAATATTTTTTGTGAGCTAACATCTAGTAGAAAATATTCATTTTATGGTGACTATATAGGTTCCATAAGTGAGTCCATATTGTAGATTTCGGAGGGATCCCATCAAGAAAAATAAGTGCATTATAACCAAACTTTACCATGTATATAGATTGTCCCTAACCTCTTTGATCTTTTCTTGATAAGGAGATAAGAGCACAACTAGACAACGGAAGTTCCAAATCACAAACAAGAGGGGACAAAGGAGGGGGTACCTTCCAGAAAACTATCCTTTCCAATATTTACTTTTTTTCCATGTCGATATATCAAACATAGTGAATTTATGCCATTATAAGAGATATTTTTAAGGGGAGTAAACCAATTGCAAGATTCTAGGGGTGATTACCCAGAATTGAAGCAAACTAGATGTTAATATTACAACCCTTAATAGGAGTCTAGGTGGTCTTAGGTTTGATTAATGGAATGGTGCCCAAGATAATTCTCCAATTATGGGAACCTTCCTCAATTTGATTTGGTAATTCCAGACAAGTTCTTCTTTCATTAAGAAAATATTTCTTCACCTGGACCTATTTCCACCAGTCATTTTTTCTTGAGATGAACCTCCGTGCTAGCTCTCCCCGATTACTATGTTCATTAGGGAGACAAATTGTATTCCTAAACCCCCATGGATTTTTGGGTTGCAAACCACAATCCAGTTAATTAGATGAAAACTTTGGAGTTTGATTTCCCACCTTGCCAAAGAAATTTCCTTATTTCTATGAGAAGGGAATCTCTAACTCCTTTAAGAGCCAACAAAACCATGAAATGGTAGAGAGGGAGAGAGGAAATGAATGATTTGATTAAGAAAAATCTTCCTATTGGATTCAACCATTATGCTCCCCACTTAGAAAACTTTGACTTGAATTTGTTAAGCAAAGAATCCTAGGAAGGACAAGGGAAGGGATTTAGAGAGATGGGGATCCCCAAGAGGAGGGGCACATTCCTAGTATTGGGAATCCCAATGAGTGAGACTAGAGTCTTTGCACATTAGGAACAATATTCCATGAGTAGATGAAGCTCTTACTCCCATTTATTGTCCCCCCTAAGGCCGCGATAAAGTTGTCCAATATAATTTGAAGCAATTTTCGATAATCACAAAAGCTCTCCTCAACATGAGAATGTCATTATCAAACTAGATTGGCTTATACCCTTTACCCCTCTCAGGAATCTAATCCCTAGAAAGGCTCCTAATCTCATTTCCTTTTCCAGTTTTCTTCTCAAAGTGTTTTCCATAAGAATACATAACAAAGGATATAGGGGGCATCTTTGTATTTAACCATGAATGACCTTGAAGAAGCCCATTGATCTACCATTGACTACTGGGGATATCTAAGGGCCATTAATGAAAACTACTATCTAATTGATGAATTTGTTGTCAAAACAAAATTTATTAAGAACAAGGAAAAGGAAGGAGTGCATTACTCTGTCAAAACCATTACTCATGTCTAACGTGATTACCATTTCTTTTGATTTCCTTCTTTTTCTAAAGTGAACAAATTATTGCACCAGAATGATATTATCCATTATTTTTATTTTACTTACAAAATCCCCTTGGCTTTCAGAGATTATCTTGGGAGTAAAAACTTAAGGCAAGAAGCAATAATTTTTGAAACAATTTTATAAGAAACAATGCAAAAATAAATAGGCAGGAACCTAGAGAAGGAAGAGGGTTTGACCTATTTTGGCACTTGGGTGAGGAAGGTGGAATTAATCCCTTATCAAATCTTGGAGTGATGAAACACACAATTGATTATCTTGCATAAGTCAAATTTGACGATTTTCCAATAATGTTGATAGAAGTGAGATTAAAATTCATCTAGTCCAGGAGATTTATTTGGGTTGAAAAGTATCTGGATTGTCCATATTTTCTCTTCAATTATTAGTTTTAGAATTAGTCCATTTTACTTTTGGGTAACTAGGATAGGGATGTTTTCTAGCATTCCCTCCTCATCATGAGGGGCGGGGGACCTTGCTAGAAATACAATTTTTTGTAGTTCTTGTAAGGTTCCTGTTAGCTCTGCTACATATCTTTGATATTGGAGGATCAGAAGTGAGCTTGGTTGGTTCGGTTATGCTTCAAACGAGCTCATAATGGTTATTCTTGCCTTTTTCCTTCGCCCTGCCCATTCTCCCTTCATCTCTGTTTCCTCTGTTGTTTCAAGCCCCGAGTGCTAAAGCCCAAAACCCCATAAGACCTTAGTCATGTGTCTTCGCGCCTTATAGAATCATCGCCTTTAATTACGGCCGTCGATTGCCACACACCGATCCAACGACTCTCATCACGCTCGACCAAGAGACCTGCGTGATTAAATCCCCACTGTCCAATCATCTTCGACGAGATCGGACGGCCCTCGCACATCTCGCACCCACAATGTGATGAAACATTAACGCACGATGGAGAGTGGTTTTTCTCTCTCCTTTGCCGCTACGTGTCACGCACTGAATAGGATTGCAGGCCCTCGCCCTTTACCGCCCAATGCCCCAAAGGCAATGCGACCATTACTACTTACCGCCTAACCACCTGGCCCTGCCCGATAACCACCGCGCACCTTCTCCAGCCGATCACTGTTGGATCTGTCCGCCTGAGATCCAACAACCCATGTTCGTCTCACTCCCGCTTTTTCCAATATCCCCGCCAGCTCATCTCTGCTATCTATTCTCCCGATCCGACGGCTGATGTTTCTCCTTCATCCAACCCGTCTATTTGCCAGGCAGTCCACACCCCTTGACCGCTCCGTGTGCCCGAAGGACGAAGGCGACCGACCTACCAGTACTAGTAGTAGTTGCTCATCAACAACCACATTTAACAGATAGTATGGTCGAAGAGAAAAAGGACAGAGCATGAGCATGTAACTGCATTTAGCAGTTATGGAACTTCATGGATACGAACAATCTAGCTACCTGAGAGGACAATAGAACACTTAAAAAAGATCAGATTCATCCACTAAAGCAAGCAAATGCACTCAAAGGCTCCATCAGGCAGTTAAATGCAGTTGGTGGTCAATTGTGACCCCTCCATACCTAAATGACCAAGTGCTTTTGTAATGAAACTCTATATATACCCAAAAAGAAGATGTAATCAGGGTTGATGGTTGACGTTTTGATGTAAGGTTCAACTTCTGGAGACTATAACTATTTTGACACTTGCAGCGTCTCATCTTCATTTTTAGCTAATACAAGCTTCTTTTGTTGTTAATTGCTCACTTTCCATCTATCTTCTCTTCTAAGCTGTGCTCGATATGCTGTATTCCTGAACTCTTGATGTTTAGCATTAGAGTAGCTGTCGTCCTATCTCTGTGTTAAAATCTTGTATGTATCATTGAATAAGTTATTCAGGTTTCTCTACTTCTAGTGCTAGAGAGCTGTCATCTTGTTTGTGCATTGGTAGATTTGATTAGCAGACTTCTTTACTGGTTGCAACCGGCCATTACCTGGTCTTGTGCATCTGCTGGTGTGGTCAATATTCTCCATATTCACCCAATCTTAAACTGTGAGTAGTTGGTGGTCTAAAGCCTTGTAGTCTGGGGGTGTTCACGCATGTCTGAAGTCAAGCAAAGTAGGAGTGGTTATCTGGCTTGGACAAGCATCATTCCTTCCATTCATCCATTTGCAACAATAAGTTGAATTTATATGTTACTAGGCATCTCCGAGATACAACCTAGGAGAGTTTCTTGGAATCCTAACATAATTGGCGCCGTTGTCGGGGAGAGGAAATTGAAGCTCAGCTTCCCTGGGAGAACAACACAGTTCCAACTTTGATGATAGACAAAGTTTGGACACATTTCTGGTTGTAATCATCTATCTGGTGACTCTATTGGAGGACCAACCCATTGGCGACTCCACATTACAGTTCTGGCTTAGTTTGTGAGGCATACTCAGAGAAATCCTTAGAAATCACCAGTTGACCCAGTGCCTGACCCTGAGAAGATTGTTAAGCAAAGAAGAACATCATAGAAAGGAGCATCAAGATCAGGTAAGCCTAAACAATCTTATGTATCTCTGCAAGAGAAGATTATAACTGAGAATGTACAGTTTGAAGATATAGAGCCTAGTTTTCCTAGTGAAGAAATACCCTCAGAGATTCATAAAGCTCCTTGTTTATTTAGTTCCCCTTTGGGTCTCAGTCCAAAGAAAGCCTCCCATACAGTCCATCATATTCCTTTGTCCCTCTCATCTATTTCACTGCTCTCTACCGTTCAATTTGCCGGTATCCTTCCATCTACTCCAATCATGGCAGGCCAACAAGCACCCGCAAAGATGGAAAGAATCATAGCTGCTAGGTATGTACCCCTGGCCCTGTCCATTCCTTTGAACACCATGCCTGTAGGAGAGTATCAGAAATACATGCCTAAGTTCACTGGTACAGAGGGAGTAACAACTGAAGAACATCTTGAGTCTTTTTATGGTTATGTTGGCAACCTAGATATCAGTGAGGATGATGTCTGGATGAGAATATTTGTCCAAAGCCTTGATGGAGAGGCTAGAAAGTGGTTCAAAGAGTTAACCCCTAGGTCTATAGGAGACATTGAAGCATTAGATGATGTGCTTTTGAAGCATTGGGGAGATAAAAAAGACCTGCTATACTACCATACTGAGTTTGGCAACCTCAATATGGAAAATAGGGAATCATTGTCTGATTTCAATAAAAGATTCAATTGTATGTATAGTAAGATACCAACTGAAGGAAAGCCTACCCCCACCTTTGCCAAACTCACTGTTGGTACCATTTCATTGCCATCCTTTTCTTCTAGAAATCCATCATTTGTCTATATTTTTCTCCCATAAACCCCTCATAGTCCATCGAAATTGATTAATCAAAGCATTATAGTTGTTAATTTACATTAAATTTAATTTGTCAATTTTTATGTTAAAAATTAGAATTTTTCAACAAAAATTACAGGATGTAAATGGTTTATGATGTGACACGTGGCATGGCAGGAAAATCAAAACAAAGGATAGGCACATGATCTGGAATGTACATACATGGTGAAAGATCTATTAAAAAAAAAATCTAAAGCTCCTAGATACATGGTCAATGCTGGTCAAACCCAACCTTTTTGGTCACAAAGGCAGCAAAAAGCCAGAGTTTCCCAAACTGATTTCTTTTTGCTTTGGAAATCAGTTAAGATTAGAAAAGACAAAAATCACTCTTTTGTAAAAGTAGAAACATCTGCATAATGTATGTACATTCGATTATAGAGGGAAAGTTAGTGAATATAGGATAGGAGACAAGCAGATAAAAGACTGTGTATTGTTCCAGAACGGTTGTTATTCTTGTGTATTGTTTCCAGAACATTGCTCTTGCATGTGATTTCGATTTCCAGAACTTAATTACAGTCATCGTTTTACCCTTACAGTGCTTATGCGTTAACATTCTCATCGCTTGAAGTTTCCTAAGTGTGCCATTGAAGTGTGGACGGGCCTACCTGGAGATTGGTATACTTTTATTTTCATTTCCATAGCGTTTTCGAATCTGAATAGTGTGAATAGCGTTTAATGTTATTTCCTTTCATGTGAGTTTATCGATTTGATTAGGATTTCTTGCAAGTAATATTCATGGTGATAGCCTGAGAATTCGATTGATAGATCATTGAACAATATCTTGTAAAAGATTTGATCGATCATTAGATTTCGAAGTATCTCTGTGGACTCTGTTTTCATGCATTTAAAATTTCAGTGTGCTTAAAAGAGCTTTTGATTTTCATGAATGCTTAGTGTGTTAGCTGGAAAGAGCTTTTGTGGATGATATCCTTGTAAGAGGGTTGAAAACTCAATCTAGCAACATGTTGTTCCTTTAGAACAGTTAGATAAATTAGATGATCTGAGTGTTAAGGTGTGAAAGGAAACATATTTCAAACTCCTGTAAAGGAGTGTTGTAGCTTGTCACAGTAGACACTTAGTTAGGTAGATGAGATCCTTTTATGTCTATAGACTTTAGACATGTGCCTCTAAGTTTACCTACCTTGGTTGACATTAAATTTAGTATAATCTAGCACCTTAGATTGGCCACTACATCTTGGCGTCGTTGTTGGGGAGGCGCAATAAGAGGATTTCTAAAAAAAATAAAATATAAAGAAAAAATTAAAATAAACAAAAAACAAAACATAGATTTGATTTAATTGTCATTTTAGAAGTCATGTTTGCTTATGCCTAGATCTAGAGATAATAAAGGTAGATTCATAAAAACCCCCCATCCAAAAACTAACCTACCACCAGGAGCAGACCCTTTAGGAAAAATTGAACACACAAAACCAGCTGGGAAAGTCACCATACAAAAATTAGAGGATAAACACAATTCAGGGCAAAGACTTACACTTATTGAGAGACAAATCCTATTGGCACACGAATCACAGAAGAAACATCTCCCTGAATCCTCTACAAAAAGAGAAAGTAGTAAAATAACTCAACAATCTCTAGAACAACTTCTCTTTGGAGCAAGTGACACTAAACAAGAAATTAAATCATCAGAGGAATCTATCAAAATGGCTGAGGAAGGAGGAGGGTCAGCAAGTAGACCCACTCCTGAACAACAACAAGATCAAAGAGAGGAGGAAGAGTCAACCTTTAAATTTCCTATTCAAGAACCAAAAAACAATCATGATGAGGAAATAAAAATGAAAAGCATACCTCCTTCTGTGTTGCCAAACTTTTATGGCATGGCTTCAGAAGATCCAGATTCATTCTTGTTTGAGTTTGAAATTGTATGTCGAACATATGGTTACACAGATGATGCCCATAGGCTTAGACTCTTCCCAACAACATTAAAATCATTAGCACTAAGATGGTTCATGGGACTTGGTGAACATGAAATAACTGATTGGGATGGCATGAGAAGAATATTCCTAAAGAAATATCAACCTTATTGTAGATCGAAAGATTCTAAAGATGATATCTTTAGGATGAATCAACAAGAGGATGAAAATTTGGAGGAGTACTTGGAACGATTTTCTTACAATTTACAAAAATCAAAACATTGATCCATGACTCTTGATCTCATTCGAACAATATTTTTGAAGAGCATTCGAGAGGAATACTTAGATGATCTTATTTTGATGGGCAAAGGTGATATTTCCACCTTACCTTTCGAAGAAATTGCTAATTTATGTGAAAATTATTCTAGGAGCAAAGCCAAAATTGGAAAAGAGCCATATCATCCAAAGCCACAAAATCTGCTTCAGCAAGTGTCACAAGAGCTGAAATAGGAAATTTGTTAGAAGAATTCAAAACATATCTATTAAGTACCTTAGGAACTCAAATTGACACTCTCAAAGCCAAGAAAAGACAAGAAGAGGAAGATCAAATAATGGTTGTCTTTTGTCCAAAATGCCCGAAGAAACATGCCTTAAAAGACTGCCCATTAGAAAACATTCAAGTTTGTGCCTTTTGTACTGAAAATCATGATATATTTCATTGCTCTAAAGTCAAGATTTTGCAAAATTGTAATGTGGCAGCTAACACAGATATGGAGAATGTATATTTCATGGGCGCAAAGAGACCATGGCAACTAAGACCTCCACCTCAAGGTATGTTTCCAAACTAGAATTTGCAATTTCCTGCACAAGATCAGATGTATGCTCAGAATTCATGGAATGTACCCATGCCATGGCAGCACCAAAATTACCCACAACAACAATGGAGACCATCTCAGCAATACTCTCAACAATATCAACCATATCCTCAACCATACCAACTGTATTCGCA
Source organism: Pinus taeda (assembly GCA_000404065.3). Lineage (NCBI taxonomy): Eukaryota > Viridiplantae > Streptophyta > Pinopsida > Pinales > Pinaceae > Pinus > Pinus taeda. The sequence goes on from APFE030220320.1 coordinate 91,672, forward strand.
GCCATATCAACAGTATCATCAGCCATATTCACAATATCCTCAAACATATCAGCAATATCCTGAGTAGCAAGTTGTTTACCAACATCAATCCCAACCCACTCAACAAGCATTGCCTGCTCCTTCACCAATAAATCCACCACAATTACAACTTCCATCTAACCAACAACCTCCTAGACCTACTCAAATCCCTGCTCAACCTGTACCAAATCCAAATAACAGAGCAGAGAGGCCAGCTTATAATGTAGATGAGGGACCATCATATCCCACATTACCTTTGCAAAATATCAATTTAAGGTCTGGTAAGGTACTTCAAAAAGAATCTCCAATAGCTCATAAACAAGAAGAAAATGAAGAAAATGAAAATGAAACTCCAACTCAAAGGAAACGAAATGATGACATCAAAAATAAACAAATGCAACCGTTGCATCCATCACCTTTTCCAGACAGATTGGTCCAAACAAAACTTCCCATGTCTATACCATAGTTTGATGTTTTAGATGAGCTAAAGAATGTCTATATAAAAATTCCACTACTACAATCCATAAAAGACATTCCCATATATACTAAAG